>JAYRBW010021895.1:0-33940 GCA_036023295.1 Invenusta paracnida
ATCCGCTATTAGCATTTTCACATGCTTTCCCCAAAATCCCCCATTTCTTTCTGAGAACGCGATAACGGCCCTTATCAGGGCCACCACTCATTGATTGATCACTAAACACATGCTCACATGTGTAACAATAATAATATTATTTATTTATATAACTAATAATAAATTATAAAAATAAAAAATAAAAATATATTACAATAATATGTTTTTTTAGGGGGGCGGCGTTAGAAGTGGCCGGGGCTGTAATAATGAAAAAAATAATGTTGTCTAAATAACGTTTTTATATGTCCCAATTTAAAATAAAATGAACCAATGGTAAATTTTGAAAGTACAAAAATTTCGAGGCTAAGCCTGCCTATAAAGAAGAATATTTTTATAGAATCTACATTCATAAACAATAACCTACAATATATTAAATTGAATATTTAAATTATAACGTAATATACTACATGTTCATATTATACAGTTCAAAATAAAGATTTATAACTTTAATGTACTGCAATCATCTGTAACAGCTAATAATTACAGAAACGTTTTCATAATATATGCAAAAAAGAATAAAACATCAGCGGTAAAGAAATGTCGGGTATAACAACCCATAATTTATATATATTAACGAAGTAGAAGAACTGGCAAATAGAATGTTTACGTGAAAGAAGCTATCCAACAAAGTTAAAAGGATGACTCAGTCGTCTCCCCATCAGCTAAGCGGTGTATAAATCTTTCATTTCATTATGCATATATACCTGCACTACACTAAACGATATATTTATGCAAGCCAGGGTATTGGAAAAGTTAAAAAGCTGACATGACATGAAATGAAATGTAGGTAGAGGCAGTTTATAAATAGAGTTTACTGATATAATATACCTATACTAACACATATTTCATTTATGTAGCATATAGTAAGATCAGTAACCAATATTACTTTGCAAAAGTTATGAACTAGTGAAATGCGTAAAGCACTAACCATGTGAAGTTTAAATAAAATACTGAATAGAACGATATAACGATTAGGAACGATTATATTCCAAATGAAATATAAAATTAAAGATAATACTGAAAACTAGGAGCCAAGTTTAAAACATGAATAAGTTCACATACACATATATTTTAGAAGAAAACTCAATATTTCGGAGGTGGAAAAATAAAGTATGCGGCAAACTGTAAAGCGTCAAAATTTTGTAAAAATGTGCTTAAAATAATCGCGGAGTATAATATTAGTGCTATAGTATAAAATTAAATACGAGATATTGCCTCTAACTTCCTATAAAGTGTAAATTACTATCAATAAGGAAACATAAAATAATTGTTAACGGGTTTCCACGATTTTAGTCATACAAAATGCAAGGCCCTTTCAAGGCTATTAAACACGAATAGAAACATGTTCAATTAAAAAAAGACACGTATTTTAATATCACAATAAAATTAAAATTGAAGACCATACTTGTTTTAACAATAAGCTGTAATTGTTTATTTATTTTTAATTGAAATATTAATTTAGTATTTTTAATTAAATTGTGAAAATGTTTTCCCATTTGCTAGATAAGACAATTTTTATAATATAAATAAAATTCGATATTTTTCAAGGTCATGTTAAAATTAAAGGTTTTCAAGAAAAGTGAGAACCTTACAGAGAAAAACTATAATTTAATAGAATCGTGGGAGTGCAAATCAGAATAGTATCAGAATAGTTTATAATTAATCAAAGTTACAGATATTTGACCAGTTGATTAAGTTTTGTATTATCATTTTAAAAAATCAGAATTAATAGCGATATGTTTTGCTTATTGCAATACACATCCTCAGGCATAGTACATTACTATTAAATTATACAAGCATATATATATTTATAGAGAGAGAGAGGTAATAAATATAGTAATTACAATAAAAACATGTAAACATGAATTGCCAAAATTGACTAAAGTTGTATAAAGTGATTAATTATATTCATTAATTTATAGTCTCTTTAATAGATAATATAGCTGAATTGGCATGATCTAAGTACAAGTGCAGGAGCATGTTAATATGTGAGATGAGATGGCTGAGTTAGAATCATATTTGTTGTGCTTAGGCAATAATTACCTTTAGGTACAACTAAACGACACGTCTTATTCGCTAGGATTTCGGAACAATTCTGACAATTCCTTTTTCTTACAAATGTTAAATTGTACTCACAAAATTCCTGTATACCTACGTCTAACTATAATCCTTATTATTGCCTATTTATATACATGCCTATATAATATAATATTCATTTAGTATGCCTGAGGATATGTACTGCAACATAAAAAACACACCGCTATCAATTTAGATTTTTTTATTGTTACAGACATTTACATTGAAGCCATAGAAGCCTTCAAGAAAAGGTTATACTCATCCACTTAATGTCAAAATGACACTAGATGAAATTATTAATTAATATATTATGTATTATTTAAATATAAACACAACAAATTACATAAATCTTCCGGTTTATTTTCTCCGTATTACTTTTCATAAATAATTTACTGAAATATTAAGTTTTAATCATTTAAAATAATCAATTTCATTATTTTAACAAGGAAAACGTTTTAGAATTATAATTATGCACATTCACACAATTACCTGCGCATGAAAAAGACTGAGGGATTTGGCTTTGTGAAGAGGTATAAGAACCTTGACAAGAAACTGTTTATGTTCAGCTTTTAATGGTAAAGCGAATCCATTGATAATACTTCCGAGGATCTCGAGTAATTCTCCAACTCCACTGAAGTGTTCAGTCTCATAAATAAACCTAACAATTACATGAAAATAAAGTTTGAAAACAAGTTTTTATTAATGTGTAATCAAATAAAGTTAATATTCTAAACAAAAAAAATTCAAATATGCATATACATAACTGAGTTTTAGGCTATTGATTTCGATAAGGTAAATAATTAAAAATCTATATTATATTTTTAAAAAGAAATAGCATTTAAAAGATAATACTATTCAGACAATTACTGATTAAATTATAATTGTGAACATGTTAAAAAATATTTTGTATACAAAAGAGTAGAATTTTTTTAATAGAATATGATTTAGAAAAGAAAATGTGTATTAAAAGGTGAAACAGTGATACAATAGGCATAATTACAATAATGTAAAGTAATTACGTTTATGTAAATTAAGACAATACCTTAAAAATATGTTGTTGATCTGTTTGCGAATAAAAGCTCGCAAGCCTAGGAATTTGCCGTAAATGCGATGAAGAACAGTCTTTAGAAAATCTCTTTCCCTAGGGTCTTCACTGTCAAACAGCTCGAGTAACTAAATATTGGAGGAAAAATACAAAACAATTTAATGAATACAGGTAAAATAATAATAGCAATGAAGGAAACATCTTATAATAGTCCAGGCGCCAACCCAAATAAAAGGGGCCTCGAAATAAGTTTGGATGACACTGTTTTTCCCATATAATGGATAACATTCTAGAGGGTAAAAAAACATGGGTGATCAGAAAAAGGGTTAGCCGTTATATATATTTAAGCTCTTAAGTAACAGATACTATTGAAATTTTTCAAATTTTATTATTTTTTGTGGAGCTATGCATTTTGTTAAAAGTTTGAATAACTATGTACTATAGAATTTTATATAAATATATTGATTAGTGATAAACCTTCGATAACGTCACTTTGATTAAAAAATTAGCCATACCCTTTGAAAATTGGAAGGAAAGTTGTACTAAACTATTTTTTTCATACTAAGACGTTAGTGGGTAGTGGTGAATGTGCCTAACCATCTACAGGAAAACATTAACATGTTTAGTCGCCATTATACTATTTTATAAATAAATAGATTGTGCTCTGCTTTTCAAATTTACCCTTAATCTAAAGATTTAAGTTTCAATAAGCCTTAGATTTAATGAATTTCAAAGTATTCAAAGAGTAAAAACATTTATTAGTTTCACTTACACCATAATTAAAGTTTTAATAATATTCCTTAGTTATAACAGATTATACGGAAATTGAATTCTTTTTTACACATAATGACCTTTTATTTTAAGTTGTTAACAATATTTATAGTTCTAATAATATTAAATATTACATTAAATATAAATAGTTTGTTTCAAAATAAGCAAAATTTATACATATACGTATGTAAAAATTAAATAGGAAAAATATTTATTGCCAAATACTAAGATTGATTATAATAATTTAATTTTTAGAAGCATTTTCGAAACATGATAATGTAGAAAATACAGGGCAGTCTTCTTCGTCCGTTTATATATCTCGAAAAGGAACAGCTACATGCATTTCAAACTCTGCTTCCTACATGGTAATCTCAAAAATACTTGTAAAAAATAATGCATAATAACTAGAATTTGACAATATGTATTCCTGCATTTTATGTTTACGTCATACTATTATTAATTTTCCTCATTTTTAAATAAACTATTAATGCTAAAAGTGTGTAACTTTTTATAGTTATTATTATTAAAACTATAAATATTGTCAAATAACTAAAATAATGATCAAATATGTTAAAACTGTGCAAACCAAATACCCTTTCATTGAAATCTGTAATGTAACCAAGGGATATTGTTAAAAATTTAATAATGACGACATAGATAGCGTAATTGAAACGAATAAATGTTTAATAGCTATAAAGTAATGAGTAAGTACAATATTTTGATTTATCAAAAATACAACGATTTAGAAATTATAGAGTAATTAGATCACTTTAATCTATAGTTTAAGGATAAAACGTGAAAAGCAGAAAATTATATTTAAAATATGTACATAAAACAGTATTATGGTTTAGGCGCACCAATTTCCATAAAAATGTATGCATGTTTTTTGACACGTAAACGGTTATACTACCTAATAAACAATTTTTTTTAAATACATCCCTCCAAATTTTGAAGGAGAGGAGCCAATCATTTAGAAAAATGGTGGCGTTATATCTAGAAGGTTTATATATTTACCAGTTTTTCTCACTATAAGATATCGTTATAACGTAAGCTCTATAAAAATATAAAGACAAATTATATAACAATATTAACGCTACAAATAAAAATCGCAAAATTCATAAACTATAATCACCTATGTTTTCTTAACTTCTGGAATCTTACTCATAAGAAAAAGGTTATCCTTTCTGTCAAGTGTCGGAGGCGGTGCCAACAAACGATACTTGTTGTGCCTTGGCGCAAGGATAATTATATTTTAACGAAAAGTGAAAAAACATGCTAAAATAGTTAATAAAAACCAAAAGTTAACCAATTACATTAATAAAAATATTTACCTATAACACACAATCTTCAGTATTAACTGTTTTTTCTGAATAAAAATATACAATTTATTGATTAATTCCTGAATAAAGAGTGGCTAAAAAGTGACATTAATTAATAAATGTCGTGTACATAATAGACATTGTCAATATTACCCTCAGCCCTCAGGGCAAAAAGGGCTTTCATCGAGTACCGAAAAGGAGTTAATTAACCTAATGTGATTTTATCAATCAGTAAGATTTAATTATGTGTTTTTCATCGATACAAGTAATACTAATGAATACAAGAAACCAAGCAATAAAAAACTGCATAATAATTGCATTTCATAGGTATTTAACTATTAATAACTGAATATTTAAATATAAAGAACATAACTAGAATTTATTAATATTTACAAAATGTACAGTTGTAATTACCTTTTACGACTCATTTAAGTTAAATCTTAGATTAAATTTGATTAAAATAAAAAAATTGTTAAAATCACTCAAACAAATTAATAGTTGAATATTAAGAAACAAGATAGCACTTATGATTCTGTGGTCGACTAATATTGATCTGAACAGAAAAAATGTACCCTACTAATGAAGAAACTAAAGTTGTATTCAACTTAGGTTGAACTTGAGAACATAGAAACGTGGACGACAATGCAGTCAATTTAATAACACTAGCACACGCAAAAGCTAATCAAGTGTAAAAAAATGGAAATAGGGTATTACAACTACTGTAGACAACAATTCACATTTTATATGAAATAATAATATATTTTTATATATAAATATATATTTTAATATCCTCCTGGAGAGAATATTAAAGGCTTTTGAGAATAGAATCGTCTAATATGTGTTGAGTACTTTTGTCAAAGTCGTAGAGAATGCAAATTCAATTTATTACACTGGAATAAATACCTTACAAATAAATTAAATGTACGAAAAAATCCCAATTGGGCATTCATTACCTGTAAAACAAAAGCCTGGTCAACGTATCTTTTGGCTATGCTAGGTTGAAAATCGGGAGATTCCAAAACACGGAGAAAAAACTCATAAACAAACTGAAAAATACAAAAAAATTAAACAAATATCTCCATGCCCGCACAAATTCACAAACAAATCAAAATAATAGTATTGTTATCTAACACTTGTATAAGATAAAAAATATGGTAAATATATTTTATTGGCCAGTTTAACGAACTACAAATATATTACAATCATACATAAAGCTACTTAATAAGATTCAAAAATACACTTAACCTTTGCAATTTGTTTAATCCGAATTGATACGCACGACTTTTGGCATGTAACACTGGTGCCCTTAAATATATATTTTTTAATTACTACAAAAAATGTATTATAATATCTCAAGAAATCATAAACAGAATTTTTAGAATTGTAGGTATATTATTTAGACAAATTATGCGAGTTAGATTCAGTTAAGGTGTAGTTTTTTAATTTAAACAAAATTCTGAAAATATTTAGTAACAAGAATTATACGTTTTGTGATAAATTAGAAAACTCATAAATTTATTGTTTAAATAAGAGAAAATTAAAACAAATATAAGAAACAATAAAAATAATATTCTAATAATTAGTACATTCGTTTGATGAGAAGTTTAGTCAATAATAGATTAATACACTAATAATTAATGACTAACGTTGATACAATATTAATATGTACATTATAATTAGGTTCACAGAAGTGAATAACATCCGGTATTATAAAGTTGAAAGTAACATAAAGATCGAATAAATACTAGATACATGTAACTGAACACAGATAAAATTAGTTAATTTATTATTAACTAGGCGATAATACCAGATAACAGCAAGTATTATCATAAACTTGAAAGAACCTTAAACTTCAATAAATACTATTACTAGGTACACTATGAAAGTGAATAGAAAATAAAATTAGTTAATTTAATATTTTTAAATATACTGAATTATAAGAAAATCTACTACAATAACAATTTGAACCCATAATTTGCCATACAAGCAATAAAAGTGAGTATAATATTTAAATGAAGATTAGTCCTTTCGAATATTGTAAAATTTAACAGCATTGACAGAATCGATTAGATAATGCGAAAGCATACAAACAAAACTTAAAGAAAGAAACATTCAATTACCTGTAAATGAGGCCAAGATGCTTCCAGAACAGGATCATCTTCCTCTGGATCAAAGTCTGGATTATCCGAAGGTGGAAGTGTACGAAAAATATTGCACGCAATCTGTATAAAAAATATAATAATAATATTAATAATAACATAATATAACATACTCGGATATATAATATTCATGGAACAGACTGAAGCTATTTTAATCCTTACCATCCTAACCAACTCTTGATATACGGCTTCTTGAAAAATTCCCCTTGATACAGACACATAGTCGACAAGTTCGTTGAGGCAAGATCGCTTAATCTCTTTACTTTTTATATCACTAACTGGGTCCATAAAGTCAAAAACGACACAACATTGTTGTAGTTTTTTTATAAACAGCTCATGTTGATCACCCACCGGAGTTTCTATAAGTTAAAAAAGAAGTATTTAATTAATAATTCGTATAATACACAACGTAAACAGAAATAACAATAAGCGATAGGTAAGAAAAACAATATATATATAAGATATAATTGTTCAAGTGAATTAATAACAAACAAACCTATAAAAAAGTAAAAAATTTGATTATTACACAATTAAATAAATATATTAAAATAGTTGGGTCCAGAACAGCAATCCTGTGACCATTCTCTGGCTAACATGTTTTGACTTCTATGGACCTTTTATAAAATATTTAGAAACCTCACAAAACCCAAGGATTTTTTTATAGGGGCACAATCCAAAATGGCCGCCAGTACCATCTTAAAAAAATATTTTTTGAGCAAGAGCACCTACAATCAAGTATAGATACACTTTTCCAACTAAATCAACCCCAAAGATTCTGATTCTGACATCATTTTTATTTTTTTTACTCAATTTGACCCAGATATCCAAGTTTGACGAGTTGTATTGAATTGATGCCATCTCTGAGCCGGAAGGCCACATTGTGGACAAGTTGCTCAGCTCACTGCTAACCTTAATCGAGGAAAGCACTGCTTCAACATATGAACCACTTCCAGACGTGTCATAAACTAGGTCACTATGCTTCATATGAGAATGGGAATTGAATCCAATAGTGTCCTTAACTGAATTTAGTGTCCCGGATCAAAATGTATTTGGTGTATGATAACTTGACTACAGATGTTGGGAAACCATATAAAGACACGATAGAGCTGTAGTCTCGAAGGAGGCTCTGTAGTGACTGTAGCTCATGTTCCTCAAAAATAATAACTCTGAATTAGCATGAAAGAGGTTAAAATTAAAATTAATTAGGTTGGTTGCTGGTAAAACCGCAGATTTAAAAATCGAATTGTTCAGTATCATTTAGTAGGTATGACTTTTCATAATTGTCAGAATGAATCGAAAGGAAGAAAAGTACCTACTTTAATATATTGTATAGTATAGGATGAGCCATAAGTTCCGCCTGATTTTCGAAATGCTATGGTTTTAAAAGCATGAATTATACACAATCAACAATAACGCAAGCTATATTTTAAAACACAAGTATACTTTAAACCGCATCAATTTGCCAGCATTTACAATCACTTACACCAGTTAAGGCTCAAATTGTTCACCATTAGAATTTATTCACTCCCAAAGTCTGGCAACCTGCTATGGCACTTCGAATGAAGTTCAATGTTGATTGTGGCTAACTTATATTTGATGGTTTGTTTCAATGGTCTGCAGCTTCTCGGCATATACAAGATCTTTCATGACCACCACAAAAAGAAGTCCGGAGGTGTCCGGTAGGGAGATCGAGCAGGCATTCAATTGAATCGCATTGTCCATTCCACCAACCTGGAAAGTGAGTGTTCAGCCATTCACAAACAATCGTGCAGTAATGTGGTGCCTCATCGGCCTATATTTTTTTATGGAACCACTTAGATGGGTATTTACAAATGCTGAAGGAAGAATTCTGGCCAAGAGTTTGATGTCAAGACTGTTACTTCCAACAAGATAGTGCCGCATCACATTACGGCACAATTGTTCAGGAGTAGTTGGATGCTAACTTTCCGGGTCGATGGGATGAACAACGCGGTTCAATTGAATGGCCTGCTCGATCTCCCAACCAAATGCCTCCAGACTTCTTTTTGTGAGGGCCATGAAAGATCTTGTATATGCTGAGAAGCCGCAGACCATAGCTGAGTTGAAACAAACTATCAGAGATAATTTCGCGACAATCAACATTGAACTTTGTTCGAAAGTCTGCCAGACTTCGGGAGTCAAGTGCATCAATTCTAACAGCAAACAATTTGAGCCTTACCGGGTGTAAGTGATAGTAAATG
Source organism: Invenusta paracnida (assembly GCA_036023295.1). Lineage (NCBI taxonomy): Eukaryota > Metazoa > Platyhelminthes > Proseriata > Coelogynoporidae > Invenusta > Invenusta paracnida. Next base: position 9,629 of record JAYRBW010021895.1, read on the forward strand.
CTTGCAAATTTATGCGTTTTAAAGTATACTTGTGTATTAAAATATAGCTTGTGTTATTATTGATTGTGTATAATTCATGCTTTTAAAACGATAGCATTTAGGAAATCGGACGGAACTTATGGTTCACCCTGTATGAGTAATTAACCCCCTAATATTCCAATCTTTAATAAGCCAGTTGATAAGTTAAAAGCAGATAAGCTAATACAAATCGGTTTGTTTTAAATACGACAACACTTACCCTAGAATGTATTGTTCTTTTTTCACCTTGACAGTTTACAAAGAGTTTATTTTGTGACAATACAATCTGTTATACACTTGCGATTATTCAATTTTAGAGCACGTGATCTTTATAAAAATGGACCCATGCTCTTGGCTATATCTCAAGGCTTATATGACTTATTAATTTCCAATAATATAAATTATTTTGATAATTATTATTCTACAATTGCAATTAAAAAAGTAATATTAAGACAAATTCAAAGTAGAATAGTACATTAAAAGTATAATTCAACGTTGAATATAAGAAAATATATTTTCCTTCTTATGCCGCTGTGTTCTGATCAAATATATTTCATAACATTTCAATATGTCAAAAGGAGTAATATTAAGGATTTCATGTAGTTTGGGTTGTACAAATAAATAAAAGAATGATAGACTTTATAAAACAATGCATTTTCTTTCATAGAAATGAACACAATATTATATATATACAGGGTGAACCTAAGTTTCGCCCGATTTTCTAAATGCTATCGTTTTAAAAGCATGAATTATACACAATCGGTAATAACACAAGCTATATTTTAATACGCAAGCATACTTCCAAACGCATAAATTTACAAGCATTTATAATCATTTACATCCAGTAAGGCTCAAATTGTTCCTCGTTAGAATTTATGCACTCCCGAAGTCTGGAACTTTCGAACCTGACCTGACGCCTCCGGACTTCTTTTTGTGGGGTCATGAAAGATCTTGTATATGCCGAAAAGCCGCGGACCATAGTTGAGTTGAAACAAGCCATCAAAGATAAGTTCGCCACAATCGACATTGAACATTGTTCGAAAGACTGCCGAAGCGTAGTTGCCAGACTTCTGGAGTGCATCAATTCTAACAGCGAACAATTGAGCCTTACCGGGTGTAAGTGATTGTAAATGCTTGTAAATTTATGCGTTTTAAAGTATGCTTGTGTATTAAAATATAGCTTGTGTTATTATTGATTGTGTTAATTCATGCTTTTAAAACGATAGCATTTCGAAAATCGAGCGGAACGTATGTCTCACCCTGTATAATAGACAACACACAACGGTAGACTTTGTAATATTAAGCATTCGAAAATTAAATAAATAATAAATTGTACCTACACGTTTGAGCTCACATAATATGGTTCAGTCTCTCTCCCATAAATTACTTGCATTGCGTTACTTATTTTAACATCATATAATATTGTTTTTCTCGAACTATTTGCCAGAATAATTATCTAAGTTACCGGAACAGTTTCTCAATTTAACAGTAAATGAAATTAGAGTAATCACGTTACCACGATAAGAAATACTTTTACCATTGCAATTTGTTTCACCAGAAAATAGATTCTATTTAACAAAATGTGCATTCAATTTACCAATCATTACTTTTCAAAGGTTTGAACAGTGGATCTATTTACCAAAAGATTTATTTCAATTAAAAAAGATACACAATTTAATAAAATAAAATTAATTCATGTTTATTACAAGTGTATATGCTTTAAAATGATTATTGAATATCATATCAGATATGATGACCATGCAAACATCAAGATAAACATATTATTTATAATAAACATAATAATAATGAGCAAAGTAGATTTCAGAAGTTTGTCAAACACACATGAATGTCTTTTTTTAAGCGTGCATTAGAGAATGTCTTCTCTAGCTAAACTCGCCGGAATGAAACGATGAATTCTGCTGCACCATGGCATACATTTAGCTTGAGTCAGCTCCCGATGAATACAGCTTCTTGAGCCAGACGAGAAAGCACTCTACTACGCCACTGGCCATGATTAAGAACAAACTGCTGGCGTACATTATTATTGTCTCGAAGCTCCTCTTGGACTTGGAGTAAAGTTAGTTCTCGACCAACTATACCTTTAAAACAACTGGGCAAGTTCAACGGGGTTGAAAAAATGGGAGTATATTGGGAGTTAGGCGATATCAAACTGTTGTGGATTCGGACCATTGATCACTGTTCTCAGATAGGGTCTTGCTCCATAGTGTATAATATGTACAGAATCATTAAACATTGAGGTTGCAATAATAACAAGTTGGCCGATAAAAGCTTGATACCTTGCATGGTCTGATGTATTTGACGAAACACTGTAATGGATAACTCCTTCCAAGCTTAGTGCTATTAGGACGTAACGTTTCTTCCTCTCGAATTTTCAACTTTTTTGGAAGTGCCTGTCCAACAGGTGCACGCCCTTGAGTCCTGCGCTGATAGAGATTGAATCCACTTTCGTCGATGTAGATCAGCTTATGATTTATTGGTAGAAGAAAAAAGTGAAATCGGGTTTCTTTCGTTTATGGAATGTTTTACCGGAATGGAACGTCTGCGTCTTTTCCTGCAATTTTGACACTGATTAATTGGTTCTCACGGTGTCGAGCAATGGTTAAAGTTGAAATATATGTTGTTTGTTAGAAAGACGTTGACATATCCTTAAGTGAAACAAGTGTCATGAAAAGTTTCTGTTGAACGATAAGGAGAAGTTCATTTACCATTTTTTATACCTCTCATTGGCAATCGATTTACTCTTGCTTCATCCATCCATACTCGTATAACATTTCTAGCACTATCTCTATTAATATGTAATTGATCGGCTAAAGCTAAATAATCACCAGCACTTTCATAAACATCAACCAACCTTTGTCTGTCAGTATTTGAAATACTATTTTCCACACGACCTCCGGGAACTCTTGCAATACGATCCCTTCTGCTTCTTAACACCACAGGAAAATTCATGTTTACTTAAAAAATATAGAGTGTAATTTGTGTTGTTTAGGGGCTAAATAGCATGAACCTTTTGTTACATTGAATATTCACTATTGATAGTCTGTTTTGGTGAGCTGTAGTCACATTTTAAATTAATTTATTCTTTATGGTAAATAGAGTGTTTGTAGCGTTAGGTAATACCTGAATCGTTAACTGATATTCATTTTGGTAAGTGATTAAAGTTTCTGTTAAACTGAATAACTAAATTGGCATTTGCAATACTTTGCTCGTTAAATTGATTATCATGAGTTTTAATCGCGGTAACTTGAATAACTATTCTAGCAAATAGTTCGGAAAACCCAATAGATAAATTAATTATTGCTACTACTTTCCTTATATTATATATATATATATTATTATATATTATAGTATGCGGACCATAATAAGAGAATAATTTCTAGATTACATACAGTATGAGTCAGTATCAATTTGCTTTACAATTTCATGTGGTGACTTTATTTAATTTGATTTAATTTTATCAAATCAAAGTAACTTTTTACATAATTACTGCCCTTATTTAGAATATAATATCCGTGCCCATGTAATATCCATGTCAGCGTGTTAACAGGCAGTTTTATTTCACAAATATTTTTATCTATGTAAAATGAAATAAACGTTTTTTATTACGAACATATACATAAAACATTTAATAAAATTTACTTTGTATATCGATTTTTAACTTTGCTAAAATTCCATCACATATACATACATATTATATGTTATTAATAATAAAACAATGATAATTTGATTTAAACATATTGCTGAAATAGTTTGATATTTTTTTGTGTAATTTATACAAAATTTGAAAAAACAAATACAAATTAATTTATGTTTTTTGTTTCTATTAATTAAAAAAGTTATAAGTTAATGTTTCTTGAACATTTTGGAACATTGATCACGGATCAGTGTTATAAGAGTAGGAATTAGAATTACTCGCTCGTAAATATGCAACTTCTAGTCACAGTTTTTTCAAAATAATGAAAAATGCTCAAAGTTTTTTGAAGAATTTAATAACATTCTTATAAGATGTAGATGTTATCTAACATTAATCAGAAGATTTAGTATTTTTTTATAGTTGTACTTGACCTAAAATTTATAATTATAATGTAAATATAAATATAAATAAGTTGGGAAACTATATACGATGATTATGATGTCCTCTTATAAGTTAAAGTTTGATGTTTATATTTTATGAAAATTATATACAGACTTGAGCAGAAATATTGACATATATAAATATATAATTTTAGACACTTATGATATAATTATTGCAGGATTATTATAATTATAATATAACTTAACTTTTATGAATACGCTATTAATACGTCAAACATAAATATATAATAATATATATACATATACATTGTAATAGTCGTCTATATATTTTAAACTATAAATTGCTTAAAAACTGAAAATGTAATAGTTTTGACTTACTTATTTCATCCTAACATAAATCGTAAAAATCATTTATGAAAAAGAAATTTATGCAGCATTACATTTTTAGAGGGAAGCTAATGTCACACTCATATTTTAAACTGGTTGCAAATTGTTTTATATTCAAGAGGGTATTATATGCATTATAAAATAGTGTTGTCACTTAAAACACTAGACTAGTTTTCACTTATTTACGCATACCTGTTTAGTAATTTCGGAGTACTAGGTGCATTAATTTTATTTCCTTTAAATTATTATAATATCTACATACATATAATAATTTCCCATAAAATGTTAGACAAATATATATATTACAGATAGAATCTAAAAATTATGTTTAACCTATTCAAGTTTATTTAGTATTTAAATATATAAACGGTGTTAGCATATATGTATTATAATAAAAGAGTACCTTAGGTTCAACAACACGCAACACAATGGTATGCATATATATATATATAAATATGTAGATAATTATATAGCCATCGGCATATAGACAAAATATCTCTTTGTGTAGACCTTCCTGGAATGTCTACACAACTTGCTTTGACATTCGGGCAAATAGAAATATACTTCTTTTTTTTAATATTGCAAATATAAAAGATTTTTTATACACATAATACATCAAAGGGATGCTTTAAACTGGCATATTATAATGTGGAGTAGGATGGAGGGTATGTATGCATGGGTAAGGGCATAAATAAACCAATTTACAATGGAATAAAAACAGTTTCTGGACAGAGAAATTAATAGGAATGGGTTTTGCTTGATTCTAAATCATTTTTGACGCGGTGACAACAATAAACTGTTATAGTTAGAATTAATTAGTTAATGGCCCATCTGGGATCTGGTACTAGTAAATGACTCCTAAACAATTGTATCCAAGCTCTATGTAAATTATACAAGGATGCCTGTTTGACACAATTACACAATTAATTTACGTTAACTGATGTAGGTTGCTGACAACACGGATCCCATATTAAATTTTTGCTTACAATTATAATATATTGTTATGCATACTGGTGTAAAAATATTGTAAGTGAATTTAGGAGAGATTTCAGTTCCGTGACAAAATATAATGCTGTCAAAAACACTTTAAGAAATCGTATTTATTAACAGCTTTATTCAACTATACTAATACAAAAGTGTGAATGTGCTAATATGGATAAGTAGAAAGCAATATAGTACAAATATTTATGATGTTGTATATTTGCTTAGACATTTTTTTGTTCGAGTGTTCTCTCATAAAATCAAACCATTACTTTTGTAAAGTGACATTAGTCACATATAAAGGGGAAAATTATAATGACAATAGAAATAAAATATTTGACATAAAAATATGTAATTGGTTATATACAAAAACAAAATTAAATTCTATGTGAATAAAGCAATCTGCCTAATGTAGATAAATACCATATAGTATATTCCATAATAACATATATTCCTAATATGATATTATGCTATTATATTAATTAATACATAGTTCTATAAAAACTACGAAATTGTTTACCACGAGAAAAGATCTGAATGCAACCTACATTTTTTACCCCTCCAATGACAATTTTCTTCTGTGAGGGTATGTGGTATAACCAACTGTCTTCATCCACAATCTTTCCAAATAAGAAAATAATATTCGTTGAACCATGCCATGCGATAAATTCAAAATTATAGACAGACCTTGATCAAACAGTGTGTTGTCAATTTCAAGAACTTCTTCCACTAATGCTATTGCATTATGCCGGTCTGCACTAATTTGTCTACCCTGACCAAGTTCACGTATAAAGTCAATTCTAGAACTTTTCTTAATTTATTTATCGATTTACCGAATGCAAAGTATCTGACAACATCTTCAGTTTATGAAGTCTCAATAATGCGATTAATTTCAGGTGAGACATTTCATATTGTTTCAAAGATTCTACCAAGAACATCATTTTTTAGTACTATATTCGATATTTAAAATTTTTGTCAACTTTGTTAAAATAAATCAACTAAATATCTATAAATATGAATATAAATCTCTAAATTCACATACCTACATACATTGATTTTATAATCAATATAAAATAATTGATATTATATATAATCATAATCATAGACATAATATAACCAATGATATACCTACAGAAATAACTGTAATGCCACCATTGTATGAATAGGTATTAATAATGTAATATAAACAAAAATAAGTTAATTTTGATACTTTATACATGTGAATATCTTGTAGATTAAATTTTACTGTTTATGCACAAAGTAGCTATGGTAGTTGGACAAAAAATCTCATCCTAGGATGACTATTTCAGAAATATCATGCAAGGATGATAATAAACGAAGATGTTAATGATTGTTAGCATTCACATAAAACAAAGAAAAATCTGATAAATCAGTTTTACCACACTATAGTTTTAAGGAGAGACACGCTGGTTTACAAACCAATAAATCGATAGTTTGGAACTAGTTAAAGTACTGTGGGCTATAGTTTGAATTCGTCTAGTACGCTTATATCTTTAATTAAATAATATAAAATATATATTTACTTTTGAGCATAAATACATTGAAGTTCACAAATCGTACCGATTCAACAATTTCGAACAAGTTGAAATGTAATCTATTACATATTTATTTAGCTCAGTATTTTGTTAAATGTGTTGTATTTAAATGTATCACATATTTATAAAATGTATGGGGAAAAATTCCACTGAACTTCTATATGTTTGATCTAAACCTTTAAATTCATAAATTCCCAAAAATCTAAAAACTTAAACTTCTAAATTCTCAAACACCTAATAAACTCTAAACACACAAGATCCTCAATTATGAAACTTTCGAACTTTCGAACTGCCAAATATCTAAAACCTAAACTCCTGAACTTTTAAATTTAGAAACTTTCAGAATCCTAAACCTTAAACTTTTATATATTTAGGAAAAGTTTGCTAAACTCCTAAATGTTTGTTAGTTATTTAAATCTTTCATATAAATTCCCAAATACTTTCTAAAAGTTCCCTAAATGTTCTCCATAAACTCCGATTCGCTTGCTAACAGTTCCTTAAAAGCTTGGTAAATGATATTTTAAGTACACATATGTACCAGATTACCTGTGTCGGTCATGGTCTATTTTTTCTGCTTGCCTCTTGTTTATTAAATATGGTATACTTAAGGCGGTTCTTTGCATTACTTAAATTAAAATACGATTTAATTTTAAATATTAGTAAATATGCATAATGTCATCTTCAATTTTACCTGTTATATTGTAATTCATAGATGAAGCATCAACTCCAAACAGGTCTACTGGGAGTATAAGATGAAAGTTTAATGTCTTGTAACAGGTCAGCGATGCATGAGCACACATTCTAATACTTAGGTATCTATTGACTATCGATAAAAAATGATAAAAAATATATTTACACTGCATTTTATAAAAAACCTTTATAAATAAACTAAGCAAAACTTTTTGAATAAGGCAAAATTTCAATAAGTCAAAATTTAAAATTTCGATTTTTTTTAAATACAAAAACACTTTACTGGTTACAAATTATAAAAGAATGAAAAATAATATTTAACTTTTACTAAATTCAGTAAGTTTATCTTTTCCCCGTGCATCTCTGCTTTTGAGACTTAAGCATAACACTTATGTTTTATGGGCTGCGCGATCTAAACTAATAGTGTTTGCCGCATATGTTGTGGATAGCAAATTTCATGACTAAACTATACCATCTCTTTTTCATCTAATGTGCATATTTTTTGCCAGTAATGCATTATAATACTTAACCGTATCATTGATCCCTTGAGCGAACTTCCAAGTGTTTTAATTAAATGAGTCACGTAGGTGGGTCTAATTTGTATCAGCTAGAAAGAAGAAAACTATCCTGAGGTTTAAAATAGTCTGTCCTAAACAGACATTGACCTCTCTTTTTATCCTTCAAAAAAGGAACATTCGATATTTTGTCTGTAAATATTCTCTACTTATACATACAAGAGTGCGTAGTATTTATTTATAATTGTGTATTATAATGTGTAATTTATAGATACTAATTGTTATTGTAAAAATTGTAATGTCATTATATTTATTACTGACAAACGTTGTAAACAAATCAAGTTTTTCAAACGTAAATTATTCTAACAAAAGGGGTAGCTACAGCGTTTTTGATTTTTGTACACACATGAATAATAAATAATTTAATCTCTTTTATAACAATCCTGAACTATATCATTAAATTAATATCGTATAACATAATGTTGGGAATAATAAATAACAATTAATAAATTTGAAAATTACTTGTTACTTGTATTTGATTATTAATTATTATTATTGTCGAACTGATATTATAATGGATACATAAATATTGAATTTAAATACTTAAATACAATCAATTAGCCTGGCAATCTCAGAATTGTCTATAGAACATTCTGATCGCTTCTATGTTATTGGTTATTCAATACTTCCCATTAGTTGTGTTAGGTACATATGTATAAAAATAATATATCAAGTGATTGCAAACCAAAATAAAACATTAAAAAATTCGTGACTCTCAAATTGTTTAAAAATTATCTATCAAAATTCCTTAAGATAGCGGATGTATTACTGTTGATTATAACTAAATGCAGTTAGTATCTATGAATATACATAAAAAATGTCTTAATTTTATAGTATAATTAGTTATTAGATAGTGAAAATATAAGGTTATCTATTTATTCTGACCATCTAATAACTAATTATACTATAAAATTAAGACATTTTTTATGCGTCCAAATTATAAATAGGTACCTCTAAGATAAGATAATAAAGATAAATGTATTATTCATGAATTGATTTGACTACAAATCGTGCGTATCAAGCTTTTTAAATTCTAAAAACAAATATAAGAATCTAGTATAACAACTTTATGTTTGTAATTAGTTCTTCTAGATACAAGTTCTGCCTTTGTTCAAAATATTAAAAAGTCACTTAAAAAGATAAAGTTTATAGAACCACAAACTTAATTGATCAAAATCTACTAGTACATCGTACAAAGATTTCACTAGCGACAGAACCAAGGAGACAGAGGAGGCTACAGACCCTCTAACAGTGAAGACAATGGGAATTTATATAAATATTATACAAATAAAAATGTAATTGAGCATATAGGGTTCAGCTCCCGCTCCCCCCCCCCCTCCTCTAACCTCTAATGCTGAAAACGTTCCGCCACAACTATATTTTACTGTGATTTATTTACCTATATACTTCAGACTAATGACTTTAAGGTCAAGGCGAGTGTGTATATAAAATATAATAATTTGTGATAAAACAAAATTAATATAACAAAATAAGTATATGAGCGCGTCAACCCTTTATATTATAGCTAACTTGCCTCCAACTATGCACAACTAAAACTCACTTATAATATACACAAATTTATTCATATCATTTAAATCAAGATAGTTGCATTAATTCTGATTTACTTCAGTTCAAATACTATTTAACAATAATCTATTTTTTCTATAATACGAAATATTTTCAATCGTATATCATTTAATAGAGTTCTGCATGGAAAATCAATCTGCACCGATTTACGGAAATAAAGCTTTTAAATATCTTATCTGAAAATTAATATAAAAACTCAAATACGATGTTTTATTGCAGGAGGAATCACGTTTTAAGTTCATCAACTAAATATAAATACGTTACAATTAATTTACGATAGTTTCTCATAAGTACTATACTCGTACAATATCAACTTTTTTAATCGTTAAGTAAGCCTGCATTTTAACGCAAAAAATGTCTTTAATGATGAAAACCTACTTCTTAACAAATATAACTAGGTATAGAAAATATATAGCATCATATTATGTTACAGAATTGGAAGGTGTGGTACTAAGCAATGTAATTCTGGTCGGAAAGTTCACTTTGCTAAACTGATTTTAGAGCTCATTATGAATGTTATTAAAAATGTGAATCCCTTTGGTTAATGTTTATATTTATAACGAAAGAACATATAAAATAATTATATAACAGACGAAATATTTGTAATAAAAATATTTCCAAAATATTTAAAGTAAATTATAAATATTAAATAATGACATGTTTAACATTGATATGTTTTATTTAGTTTAAAAAGTTTAGTTTATAATTTGATAGTTTTCAATTTATATATGTATGTACGTATTACAAGCGTTTCCTTCCAATTATTCATTTAAATTAATATTGTTATACTACTGATGAATTGGACCTATAGACAAAGTTTAAATAGTAAAATATGTAATTTATTTTATTTTATTTTATTACAGATTACCTATATACAAAAGTTAGAAAGAACAGGTAAATGTTCTTTTGGTTTCTCTTCTATCGCAGAATTATGGACTTGTTCGACCAAAATATATTTCAAACTGTTATTTGCAAGTCACCATACATATCTCAAAACAGATGTTATACATATAATTGTAGGAAGTGATTCTTTGAATAATGAGAAAACAAATATTGACTCCATAATCAGTAGGCAGCTCCCAAGGCTGCGATCCATATTATCCCTTTTTCTCACTTTTCAACAACCAAAACTGAGAGCTAAGAGTGAGCTCCCTAAAATGATATGTGAATTGTTAATTTGACAAAACAAATAATATCTCTAAAAGCCCTATTAAACGCAAAGATCGTATAGGCTGCTGTAGCAGAGCAGTGAGAAATTATAATGGATGGTTATACATAGTTTGTGAAAATTATATTTCTGTGATAATTTCGTTCCAATTAGGATACGAAAGTGGTAGCAACAAGGTTTACAATACTGTGGCTAAAATTAGCTTTAATATTGTCTGGTTTTTATTTGGAGATACCTACTTAATTGGATGTATTTGCGATTATTTTTTAAAACATTCCTAACTTTTCTAATAATTTATTTGTTTTGCTTGCTGAAAACACAGAATTTATCAACGAACTGACCAAATAAAATATATTTTATTCTCATCTAATATTAATTGATAGTCTTTAAAAAATTAAGTTTCCAAATTTATGTATATTTTTTATACATTTTTGCCACATAAATTTTTATATTCAATTTTGATTTCATGAAAAATTATTTTATGTGGATAATAGACTTGATAAAAACTATTTTGTCCTAATTTAAAATTTGAAAAGCTTATTACAGGTTTTAGTGTTCACCTTGTAACGAATGACACAATTTTTATTTTTTATTTCATATACCAATATATCTAAGTTTAATGTTATGTGAAGTGTACAATTAAGTATATTAAAATATGTTAATGTATTATTATAATTGTTTTTAATTTTTAAGGTTAACACAACAATGTATAGGGGGTTACGTATATAGAATATAAGTTCTCTCAAGGCCCATTTAGGCCTTTAAACATAGCGAGGGATTTTAAAATTTTGATAACGCTCTGGATAATTTATGTATAGTGTGAAATATACTATGAAAAAGGATGACCTGATTAAATTAAATAGTATTTAACTAGTAAGAAATAAATACAGATGTAATTGAAACAGAAATACAAAATTTGCCATATTGGAAAATCTATACATCCATATATCCGTACTTCTATTTCTTCATAAACAGCTTTCTTTATATATTCCGAGAAAATGATATTTTGCTTTAATACTTTATTATTATAAAATGATATTACTAATACTAATAACAATACCAATACAAACACTATATTTAGTACACTAATTCCAAAATTTACGAAATTGGTAACAAAACGATCCATTTCTTTGTTTACCGTATCTAAAACATTGTTTATTACACTAAATATAGTATTCGTATTAGTATTAGTATTAGTAATATTATTTTATAATTATAAATTATTAAAGCCAAATATTATCATGCTTTATATAGATATATAAAAAAGGTGTTTATGAATAAATAGAAGTATGTATGTATAGAGCCTGAAATTATATACATACATATGTTAGAGTTCATGACGAATTTTGATTGATTGGAAAACAATTGAAAACACGGATTAATAATAGTTTCTAAGTTCATCGTTTTATAAAAAGATGATTGAAACTTACAAAGATGGAGAAGTAATGTTAACTTACAAAAAAGGATTTTGGATTTTTTATTACAAATTATGTACATTTTTCTCAAAAATATTATTTACATATTTAATCAACCATGTAACTGTAAAATATTTAACACACTTAAGTGATATTAGGAAATAGTTAGTTGGTTTTAAAGGATAATACACATTTCTTTGTGATTTGATTCTTGTATATTATTTTATATAAAATAGGAATTATAAAACATGCCAAAAAATGCTTGTTTATATGAATGAACATATATTTCTGATTTAATTCCTTAAGTGCCTTCAAGATGTTACGATCTGAAATTAAATTATATAACGTTTGGATATGCTATATTTACTTCAGTTTGTCATACCTATCAACATGTAACGAAAGACACGATAAGAACATATTGACGTAAACTAGGGGGTTTAATTTAAAAGTTTATATAAAGGAAACATTTAAAATTTAATTACAGGTTATTTTACCCGAAGATTTTGGGATTGGAAAAATTTAGTAAAGATTTTTAAGGTACTACAAATATGATTGTAATATTCCTGAAATATTTCGAAAGACTTAGTATCCGCACAAGACTGCTTAATCATCTACTTAGTTTAAAGTATAAGTATGCATAATTTTAAACTGAAAGAAACAATTATTCTCAGCCAAATGTAATAAAAGTACGTTTACATAATCCATTTCTTTGCAAATAAAATATAGATATACTTTTAAATTGATTTATTCACACATTGTATTTATTTTATATTTTTCAATTTATTATAAATAATTGATTACAATATGTATTAATAAAAATAAATAAATTATTCTAGTAATGTTATGATCAATAACAAGCCATTATTTTATTTATTAAGAAAATAAAAATAATCATTAATGTTAAATAAAAAATATACTTATAACTAATACATTATATGACATTTTATGACATTTCAAATGTTTGATGTATTTTAAGTATAAAAAAAAATTCTGCATTATTATGACAGACTATCATCGGCTGTATGTATAAGTAAATCACAATATATATGTAATTGTTAGAAATAAAATGCATTTTCTGAACTAAAATAGATTGCAGCAGAAAAATATATTCCAATGTTTATTATTTTACTAATTCCCTTTATCTTATCCTAAGTGATATGAACCGTAAATCGTTGCAATTTAGAATTTTAAAAACATATTAGATATTCTAAAATAATTTATTAATATTTATTTACGTATTATAATATATTCACTGTTATTTAATAATCCATTGAAATGTGCTCATAATAACACAATCCAGATGTTTAGTGCATACAAATTTTATAGTTTATACTGCGTGAATACAAAATAATAATGACATTACATAAAAAGTGATTTTTTTTTATATATGTAGTTTTTTTTTAAGTATTAACGGATCGGTACGTAGGGAAATGTTTGTGCATTACATATTTAATTTAAAAAATAACTCATTACTTTTAATTCATAACTGAAAATAGTGTCTAAGAACACCATTATAAAAATTCATTTATGTTATATTCAGTTAAAACGAGTTAAATATTCAAGCTTACTTGCATAAATCTTTCATATGGACATTTATTATAAGAAGGATTGTAGCTTTATAATTATTTTATACAGAAATATATATGTAAATGATAGATAATAAGGTTATATACGGTAACTAATTTTTTAACGTTTGGAATTTATGTATTGATATATATATATATATACATACATATATATATAGTATATATTTATGCAAGCATTATATATTGATTAACAAGATTTTGATTATTTTTTAAGACTTTGTATTATTTATTACCATTAATCACCAAGGTTTTCGCTTTGATGTTATAGCTTCATATAGATACACAGGTATTAGTGGTTTAGATTATACTATCTGTTATTAGAAGTAAATAATTGATAAGAATATTTTATATCTTGTGTTTATGTCATGCATTATTTCGTGAAAGGCTGGTTTCTAAAACTCATTATTTGCCTGTCTCAAGTAAGCATATTATAAGACAACAGATCCAAAATTAATACATATTGTGGCAGTGCCTTACTTTCATTATTCACGGTGTACTCTGTTGTTTCTTAACGGATGATTTATTATTTTGAAAATATTATACGTTTATAGATAGTCAGTTAATAATAATAAGATACACAACATTTGCTTCAAATTGAATTTGCTTAAATTATAATAAGTATAAGATCAATGAATTAAGTATCTTTGGTTTTTGGTTAAGTTGGTAACGTTAAATTTGATAGATTTTAGCTGTTTGATAACAAAGATCAAACGGCATAGATCAAGCACATTGTATAATAATATTGCTTTGTGCTTCACTTACATGTTTTATTAGTCTATAAAATGCTGGTGTATAGTGCTAGGTTCTACGTTTTAATAAATTACAAAGGACATTAAAATTATAATAGGGGAATCAATTTTGCATATTATTGAGTTGTGTTATCCATTCGTCGCCTGATTTTATAGTTATACTGTAAAAAATAATACAATAATTATATCCAAATCTTGCTGGTGCGGCGCTCAAATTGATGAATATAACAATGACTCTATTGTAAATGCAATGTGACTTTATAATAGAATTGACATTGGTTGATTGCTGCTAAGTGATGCATTGATTTGCTCTAATGTAATCAATTTGTAACATATTTACTAAATGTCTATATGTAATTATACTGTATCCTCCATTAATATAATAAGTAATGCATATTTCCTTTAAGTTTTGCTTCGTATAAATATCGGATTTCATTTGTTAATTTCTTAATGAAATTTAAGCAGTGAATTAAATATATTTTTTGAAAAAATGCGATTACATGTATTAAAGTAAAAATAAACATTTAGTATAGTTAAAAATATATTCATTCGATTAAAAAATAGCTATTTTATCGTAGTATTTTCATATATTTATGAGAAAGATAAAACTGGATACATAAAGTAGGTAATATTTAAAATGGATAGGAAGTATGATAATTGTTCAAAATATAATTTATTAATTTCAATAGTCTCATATAGGTTTTATTTGTATACATATGCTTTAGGAAATAATATATTATAATAACGGGACAACTATTCTATATGTCTATGAAGGTATGACTCTTCAAATATCAAAAATGCAAAATTTATATAAAAGCGTGGTTTGAAGTAATATGCTGATTAACAGTTTTAATTAGTAATAATGTGCGTGGTGCATAAATATATGATTGAATAATTAGACTACTATTGCATTACGCTACATACTTCCTTGTTCCAAAACGTACTATTGAAAAATAACACCTCTACGATTTACTTCTGTAATTCCTGATGAAATTTAAACAAACAAACAAAGCGACAGCCAGTTTTACAATAAAAAAAACACACATGCATATTTATATTGTTGTAAATGGTGTACATATATCTCACATTATATTGATTAATTACGATTATTTTAGTATATTAATAAATTTCGCTAAATATTGAACATAATAAGCTACTAGTCCCAAGGGGTCCTTTGACCCTAAGCTATTAGGCCTTTCCTAATTTCTTCTTAACCTTGTCTTAAACATTTTTTAAGCCTTGTCCTAATCCTTTCCTAAATTCTTCCTAGGCCTTGCCCTAAGCCCTTCCTAAGCTTTGTCTTAAGCCATTTCTAGGCCATTTCTAGGCCCTTCATAGGCCTTGCTATAAGCTCTATCTAGGCTTTGTATTAAGCCATTTCTAGTCCATTTCTAGGCCCTTCATAGGCCTTGCCATAAGCTCTATCTAGGCTTTGTTCTAAGCCCTTTCTAGGCCCTTCGTAAGCCCTTTATAGGTCTTTCCCTAATTCCATTCTAGACCTTGTCCTAAGCCCTTTCTAGATCGTGTTTTATTCCATTTCTAGTCCTTTCTTAAGCTCTTTCTAGGCTTTTTATTTTTCTAGGCCGTGTTCTAAACCCTTTCTAAGTTCTTCCAAGGTCATGTTCTAAGCCCATCCTAGGCCTTGTCCCTTAGCCCTTTCTAATTCATAAGTCACTTGTCCTAGTTATACTCGTAACCACCAAGCAAAAACTAAGTTTCAATCGGACTTTTCCATGCATACCTAAAACTTTTTGAAGTGTGTTTAGTATATTAATTTAGGTCATATTAATTTAACTGTTTTCTACTATGCATGGGTGTGCATGAACGTGTTAAGCCATATTTTCTGGGGCAATGTAGAGTTCTTTATAAATATTTAAAGAAGTAAGATATACTAATATCTGCAAAAACAAGTAATTTAACTCAAAATAATTTATAATTAAAATATTAAAATATGCTAATTATGTATTTAAAAATTAGTAGTGTATAATTAAATCAAAATGAGTGTATTTTCCTTTTCATTTTCTCCATCGCATTTTATCTTACTATTTATATAGAATTTAAAGTTTTCAATTATAAACTAATTATCACTTATATATAGATATAGGTAGAATAAAACGTTCGAGTATTAAAAAATTAATATAATTTAAAATTTGAAAAATGTAATACAGACATTATTTAAGAAATTAATATATATTTTATTTATATTGTAATATCAGTGTAATTTATATCAAATGAAATTACACATAAAAAGGGACATTTTTTAATAAGTTATTTCAATTATTCCATACATCTAATGATTTTCGAAAATTTCGTGTTGTAGTTTGTTTTTGATTTGTCCATAGACTAATTTTATTTGACAGATTTTTGTAGTTCTGTTTTGCAAATAAAACATTAGTGTAAAACACAAATTTGCTTAATTGTTTTAAAATATTGTACAACTGAACGAGAATTGCATTCTGTTTGTTACATCACATCACATCACATCACATCACATCACATCACATCACATCACATCACATCACATCACATCATGTAGTGAATTGTGTTTAACAATTTTTCTAGAAATATATTGTTTATTACATGATATATATATCTTCATCTCGACGCGTTATTTAGTGGAACTGTGCCAAATGTAGTGTTGAAATGCGTTACCCCGGGAAACAGAACACATTCCAGCATCTGTTATGGGCTACTAGGAAATAATTCTAGCCAATTGCAGTTTGAGACTCGTAGTTATCTTCTTATTGGCCAGATCAGTGGCGGGTGGGTTAAATGGAAAATAAAGAGGAGAGAAGATCTTACGACCAGATACTTTTCTGGTACGCGAGTGTTCACGAAGCATCTCAAGAGTAGAAAGGACTCAAACAAGGATTCCCTTCAACAGACTCTATTCGTGATCTATTCCCCCTCACTCTATCTTCCATATCTCCGGCGATTCGTTCGTGCGTTCTATTCAAAGAGGATAACAAATGATTAGTAATACTGGTAAGTGTTGCCCCTGTCCACAATGAACTGTTTTTAAAATTATATTATTTTATGCAACCTTTGAAACATTCGGCACCAAAATAATCGTTAAAAAGAAATAAATATTTATAATAAGATGTGTTTAAACATATATTATTTCATTTTTCATGAAATGCTTTTCAGTTTGATATGTGTGAAACAAATTTTCTGATATGAAAACTATCTCAAAATGAATAAAACTGCTCCTAATTTGTATTGCAGTTTTAATATGTAAAATATATTATTAGGCAACAATTTTGCAATTATAAATGATTTTATTTCTTCTAATTTCATCTATACCTACATAGATATTTTCATGTAGTAATATAAACATTTCGGAAAACTATGTATACTTTTTCTTTCGGAATACAATTTCTTAAAATCATATATACTTATTTAATACTTGTTTAGGTATTTCTACTCCTAAAATAAAATGATTGAATAATTCTTGAATATTCGGAGTTGATCGTAATTTGTCATTTTTATTTTTATATTATAAATATATATAATATTCCAAAGCAAAAATATTATCAAATAATAGAATGTGTTCAAATAATTAAGTATCCAATTCAAAATGATGTAAGATTATTTATCTGAAATGTTTCAATGTTTTTTTTACATCAATTAGATAAATCATTTTATCGTTTAATTTTCGTTAAAGGTACTCTCTTTAATTTAGAAATATTGTTTGATTGTTTATTAGCAATGTCAAATATAAGTAAATATTTCGTAAATTTTTTTATAATTAATAATATTGATAAATTGAAATTTTACTTTAATATGTAACATTTTTTAAACTATTCTAAAATATTTTTTTACAAAAGAAAAAATATTAATTTACAAAATACAATATAATATATCTGTATATATTTTAAATATCTATACAATTTTTAAATAAATGATTATTTTAGATTTTTTTCTATTTAAAAAATGAATTAACTGCGTCATTAAATATCACTTGCTTCACAAAAGAATAATGCGAGTATATATATGTATATACAATCGTTTATAAGTTTTAGATAAATTATATAAGAATAATTCCACCTTCTTCATTTCATGTAGGAAAAATGATGCATTTAGTCAAACAATACAAACTTTAAATTTTATTGTTTGACATAAGAATACAATTTCTCATGGATGTTGTGTATGTGTGTAAATCGAATTAATATTTTAATACCTATTTCAATTATATAAAAGTTAAAATAATCATATTTTCTACAAAAATAGAATTTTTTAAGCCGATAAACTTTTATGAAATATGATTTTTATTGTATTTAATTTTACATGTATAAATATATACAAACATGTATAAACATATATGTATATATAATATTATATACATACATAAAGATATATTTTCATGTTTCTATAATTTTTTTAATTTTTACTGTATTAATTACCTATACATACATTATTTAAACAAAATAAGTAATATATTGCAGATATTTATATAGTATATCTATATTTTTAATAATACAGATATTCAAAAAACAAAATTACGTAAAATATATGTGATAATTTAAAATATAATAATAAATGTATCAAAAAGTATGTACGCGTATGTTTAAATTTATTATAATATGGCTGAGCCTTACCTTATAAAAATGTACTCTTTTTAATATATGTAGTCACCTCGTTAAACTTTGCTCATACTATATGAAAAACTAAATTAAAAATTAAAGTTTAGATAGTTTAACACTCCTTTATATTTGAAATATCTAGGCTGCTAGCGTAGGTGTCGACACAAAAACTAAGTATACGGAATTTCCACGAATTTGTCAATTAATGTTACAATGTTCCACATTCAATGCTCGATATTCTCCTTAGAGACATTTCTGGTGGAAATGAGGAGGTTACCTTAGTTTTGTGTGGAATTCCGTTTTT
This sequence comes from Invenusta paracnida, assembly GCA_036023295.1. Lineage (NCBI taxonomy): Eukaryota > Metazoa > Platyhelminthes > Proseriata > Coelogynoporidae > Invenusta > Invenusta paracnida. Next base: position 29,284 of record JAYRBW010021895.1, read on the forward strand.
CAAAGGTTAACATAATATTAAAATAAACTGTTGTTCACAGTTTCTTCAAAAATTGTATTTTAATTATTAAACGCATTGCATACGGCAGCATAAAACCAAACCGATTACTTTTTGTCTTTCATACCGTCGTTTTTGTAATTTTCTTATATATGTATCTGTTTTGTAATTAATTGCAAAAACTTACATTTATAAAGTTAACTTATGGAAAAATCTATGCATTCATTTTTTTCTTGAGTTATATAGTAAACGTATGACCCTTGAATCTTCACTACATCTTCAAATAGCCATCATTTTTTAAACAAAATCACTTTTCAAACTATCCTTTTATGCAATAGTTTGAGTAAGTCACAAGTAATAACATTGGGATCCATTATGATTGTAATCATTTGTATAATTTGTATCAATAACTTGTAGGTATAATTCATGAGTTGCACCGGTTTGTTCTTTTAAGTTCAACATAGGATTTACATATAAGGCTGATATATTGACAAATCTTAAGCTTTATATTTAATAAAAAGGTTTACAATCCCAAAATACTTTTTTTATAGAAGCAAAAGACTGCTTCTATACGACATTATCAAATTTATATTTTATTTTTAAAGTAATACATAAATAAATAGTAGTAAAAATAAAAAAGAGTATAATTTTAAATTTGCATTTGCATTTGTATGATAACAATAGCGTAATTTATTTAACAGAATAAACTCTTTTTGGCATTGAATGCAGCGTTTTTTGGAGAGGGAGCGTCGTCTAATAAAAATATAGAAAAATGTGACGATGTGACATACAAATAAAATTAATAGATAGAAATCATCAATAAAATCAAATTTAATATAATAAAACAAAAAAATATTTAAAATAAAATTATGCAATAAATATATCAAAAAGCTTGAACTGCATTAATAGCAGTTGTGTTTTATGTACGATAATGATAACAAAAATCAAAGTGCTATATCAAGAATATCCGTATAATTATGAAATGAAATGAAAATAGTTATACATTATCAATTACAAAATATGAAAAATATATGAAATAACAAATTTAATTGATTTTTAAAAACTTCCAAAATTGAAATATACTATTTTCATTTCTTTTTTTCTATAAACATATTTCCAGTATATATTGTAAATTAAAACTGCTGTAAAAGTTATAAATGAGATAATTAATGTAATTTTAATTGTTTTGTTTGAATATCTATTATACAAACATACTAAAATCAATAAAATTTCACATTGTGATTGAATTTAAAAGGTTTATGTACAATTTATGTCTAAAATGGAATAAAGATCTATTTATAATTGCTACAGATTTTAACTAGTAAAACACATTTTTATTACTATTTAAAAGATTCAGATTAATATAACTAGCTTTGACAATGAGTTAAAAATAAAAATAAAATATAAATAAATATAAATGTACAAATAGATTTCCTCTTTACTGTTCAGTATATAACAATCATCTCAGAGTTATACTAATCATCGCTAATAAGTAATTGACATCATTGAGTGATACCACACAAAGATTAATTTCTAATTGATTTTGTATGCATCGTGCTGTAAACTATATATAGTTGAAATGTGCACACGAGATTTATAATATTGTATTCATTATTTTTGTGCATGAAAAGCCCTTTGATATTGACTAACAAAACGTGACTATTGCTAACTAACTTGATATAGTTTCAAGATATATATGTACAATTCAAAAAATAAATACAATATCCAAGATTGTAAAAACGCTGTTTATGATATACGTTTATTTATTTCATTTTAAAATTGTATATAAAACTATTTTTATGATGAATATTTATCATGTCGAAATCAAAATTTCATAAATAATAGTTTTCAATATTTTATTGTTTTGTAAAAATTCTACTTTAATATATTAACAATTTAAATAGAATGTTTAATCGCTTAAATGAAATAAATAAAAACGTTCTGTTGTATTTCTTTTTGATAAATATAACGTTATTTAGATAATGATTTAATCATAGCAATTAAATATGAATATTATATATATATATATATAAATATTTATATATTTATGAATTATATTTAATTATATTAGAAAGCACTTCATACAAATATTTAATGAAAAAGCAATTTTTTTTGTATTTTGTGTGAAGATTTAAAAACGTGTAATATTTAAAACTGTCTGACAGCGCATATTTCATAAGTTTTTTTTAGCTGACTACTAAGTACACAGAAAAGCTAATGTATATAACATTATATTTTATGTTGCAAACTAAAAATATGGACCAAAAATAGTTTTACTTTGCTTAATATTATTAAACTAAAAAAAACTGGCTATCGTTACTTGTAGAATCTCACAAACCTTAATATACTGTTATCACCATACTCGCAACTTGCGTCCAATTTAAAGTTTCCATTAATTCGTATTCCCAAAATATCGTCTGGTATGTATTATCGCTTGAGTTGACTGTAGGTTCGTTAGGGCAGATCCTCTTCATATTACAACTATAGGCAGCCTTTTGTATCACCCATGGATGCACTCGACTGGATAAGTTAATCTAGACTTCCATCTGCCGCTTTCATTGAGATGCAGACTTTATTATATAAGAGCAAAAATACTAGGTCTCGCTTATATTAGTTCGCAATTTATCAGTAAATGAAAGCAAGTAGTGTGCCATTAAGGCAGCTATAGCCTTGCATAGTGGGTTGCCCTTGTACTTAGTTAACTAATTAATCTGTTAATAAATAGAGAGTACTCCCCCCTCCCACAACCTCATACGTTCAAACTTGAAGAACAAAATGTTAAACACAGAGTTACTCTAGTCAGCCCCGACTCTCAAGAATACGACCTCTTTCAACGATTTAGAGTTTAGAATTTGTCATGAAGTATCGGGCTTATTGCACACACTGTTCCCTTGCTAAAAACAACGAATTAATCCTTTTTCAGACTCGCTTGCTCTCATTAAGGGTCCACTATTATAAGAAAAATGGGTGTGTCTCTAGTTAATTTTATTATAATGTGGTGTGCCCATTTTTGTGATAGCTTAATAGTTGTGTACATACACTCAATTATTTTTTTTGTCTGTAAAAAAGGCGTATTGCAATTAGCTCCAATTTCCCACGATGCTCATTTCCATTACTTCATTTGTATTAATTTTTAAGTAATGAACATATTTTTAAAATCATACTAGGATTTTCTGTGTTTACTATATATATATATATATAGACATATACTATACCACTTGGAGATAGGATTAGTTAAATTGAGAGCTTTGAAACCTTAATGTTAATACATACTACAAGGATTACTTACTCCCATAAATAAATTGTACGAACAATATACAGTTACTGTCAGGTATGAAACCCATTAGAAAATATTTATCCATTTCAATACCAGGTTTCCGTTTTTGAATCGCTCTGTTTAACCTATTCAGGGGATATATATAACTGGTAGCACCGCATACTGATATGCCCGTATCAATGGGCTCATTCAATTTCATCTCGTATATATTGGATATAATTATAAATTAAGATAATATTAGAATATAATAGATTTGAACAAATTGTGTTATAGGGATCTATAAATTGGAATATTGTGAAGTATCCAGAGAAATGGGTTTTTATAAATTCAATTGTACTTAAGCCAGTTTTCACAAATTACGTATTTATAAGGTGTTGTTACCTAAATGATCTCTCTGGCCTATAATATACATAGCATTAGGCAGAGTTCGTTAATAGTATGCCTTTTATATACAGTTTTGATGCTAACGTTGGGGGAGATAAACTAATACTAATGAATTCACTTTCTTTCAAACTATACTCCATACAAAACTAGACTACTTTCTATTATCTATGCACAGACTTATATAGGTGGTAAGACCCATAACATAGATAATTCCGAATACGAGAATAACTGTAACGATTCTGCTAAGAATTATGTTGTCAAAAAGATAATGTTTTGTTATTTGCATACTATATAATTATAACAGTCATTAATATATAAATATAATTAGGCAATTTGATAAAAATAGAGGATTCTAGCATTTATTCAAACTATTATTTAAATATATTAGCACATTTAACATTTATATCAAAAATACTGTATATATGCTCACAGTTAGTGCATTAAATAAATAAATAAATCATACTCATTTTATAGAATTAAACTGAAAGATTTTATTTTAAACAAATTGCGCACTAATATCTGTTAATACTGAATTTTAAGCTAATTTTAAAATATAATTAATCAACATCTTTTCTATAATTATACATACTATTCACATAGTTTGTTGACAATTTCAAAATCTACCGTAAAACCCTACAAACTTCTAATACATTTTATATTGAAATTGCCTTGAATGCAATATTTCTAAAATATGACTTTAAAATGTATCTATAATTAATTATATCTTTATTGAATTTATATATATTATTTCCTGTTTTCATAGAAACACATACGCCAGTATAACATACAATACCTCAAAAGTATGTTAAACACTAATATCTGTTACTTTTGATTTGTAAATATCTGCATGTATCTAAATTGTGCACTTTCTCATTGATGCAATAATTATACCTTAATACGATCAGTATTTCAATATACGTAATATAGGTTTTCCCAATCAAATAGAGACGGGCGACAGAACAAATGCGTCGACGTCAGATCAAATAGAGACGACTGAGA
>JAYRBW010021896.1:0-12642 GCA_036023295.1 Invenusta paracnida
CAAATTTAGTGGGGGGGGGGGGGCGTACGCCACTTATGCACCCCTCTGGATCCGCCCCTGCTTAAAGTTTTTAATAAATCAATGTCAGTAATAAAATTTAGATCATCAACGAATAAGTGTGGTAAGGCATTTCGGGGAACATTATAAAAGACTTATTAATAATTCCTACACATGTGGTGCACATTCAACAATTCTCATATTAGGACACCCTCTCAGGTATATTGACAAAATGTGGTCTTTCTATAACACTTCAATAAAGTAGTTCTCTCAGTAAATTCTACAGATAATATAGTGCACATTCAATAAATCTTACAAAGAGCAGGCATGTTAATCTTGCATGTTTTTACACATTTGTGCATTTTTCTTTCATAAAGTGACTTTCAAAATTCATTTGATATTTAAATATATTTTGGTGACATTACATATGGACTAATAGAATCTACCTACAAATATGAAGCAGAAATAATTTCACGCATTGCTTGATTTAATCTTACATTAACAGTATATATTTTTTTTACATTATAATAATTAATTAATTAATTAATTAATTACATTATAATAAAATTATTACACTACTTTAAAAAATATCCCTTTTTTAAATTGGTTTTCTTTCAGGAAATATCCCTAATCAAGCTTTTATAAAATTTATTGAAATCACCTTCCATATTTTTGCATCTGATTACTGTATTCCACTTTTTGTGCAAGATAAATATCACACATTTGTTAAAGATTAAAAGCATCAATTGTTTATAAATCTGTACTTTCTTAGAAACAGTGTTGTCAATTTCCTATTGATGTCATATTGATTAACTCTAATACATATTTTCTTTACTTAAACAAATACGTATGGATTATTATAAATAAAAAACTATATGAATTAATTTATAAATTCACTTATATTTGCATGTACGACAAAAAATTATACATATTCATTTATATAATCAAAACAAATCACTACACTCTTGAACAAATAGATTATTTCAATAAAGTATTTGAATAAATACTGTATAATTATACTGTATAGTAATGATAATATTTTTTAAATTGTTACATATTTGACTAAAAAATAAAAGATTCCAAATATCACATAACTCCTTTAGTTGGTAACATAATGATGAAAACAGTATTAACTCCCTCATATATTAGTCCATGCACTGTCAGTTAGTACTTTTTCAATGCGAGATATATACAAGTATATTTACTTTAAATGTAAATTAATTAGGTTGCTTCATCATTTGTATTATAAAATAATAGTTTTTAGATGAAAAAAAATAGCGCACACTTCGATATTTTGCTAAATAAAGAGGCCTAATATTTTTTACAAGTGCATTTTTAAGATAGAGACCTCCCTGTAATTTATTCATAAAAGGACTTTCATTAATTCCTATAAAAAACCTTGAAAGAAACTTCTACAAAGAGAAATCTTTAAAATTATTTAGATAAACTCTTTTCCTGGATAAAAAATCTGTATGTAGGTAAATCTAAATATTTTAAATATATACATATGGTTCTTCTATCCGTAACTGAAAATCTTATAAAATGATTTGTATTTCTGTAGTTTGACATACAAAATGGAGATACATTGTGATTGGAGACTGTAGCTATGGTAATACAACAGAATGCCCTCTGCTAAAGATTGTTTTGTGTATATAGTTATATATAAGAGTCTTTATATTAAAGACACTCTTTATAAATTATTTTTATTAATAGTTAGATATTTATTTAAAATTCCAACTAGTAAAATTATATATTCTAGTATGATTTATGTCAAACAGTTTGTGTAATGCTTAAGTCTCCAGCAGATTTGACAATTTGAACAAAGTTATGGTTCTTCGTTATTATATAAAATGTAATAACATGTTTCAAAACAATATACCTATATATCACTTTATTGTTTTTCGATTTCAGATGTTCTGCATATCCCTCTTTACTAACCTCCAAAGTGGATGAATGTTATGCATGCTGGGCATCAATATGCTTAATTGGTTTTTCAATTGGTTTGTTTCATTTATATTCTGTATTGAATATGTTTATGTAAATATATAATAACAAAATACTGTGATATATTAGTTTAATTGGACTAAACTTTTTTATACGAAACATAAGGAAACTTCTATATTAAACCAAGTACATAGTTTAATTCTATTACATTTTCATAGCTTAATATAATTTTGATAGCAATATTTCGATGTTCGTATTTACCGATAATAATATATGTATACTATTTAAACTATAACTATACTTATTGGCTTCTTTTTAATATTTAAAGTACAATATTAAAACATTAAATAATTAGGCAATTTCATAGAAGACGCTTTAAAATAACAAATGACGATAGCTAAATTATCAAATGTATTTAGTTTTAAATGTTGCATAAAAATAATAGTAAATACTTTATAATTAAATTTAGATGATCATGTGATATATGTGTACCTAATGGTTATCAACGATTATCTAAACAATTATCAACTACATTTAAACTATTGTTTAACATATATATATATGTATATATATTAAATTTCATTTGATACTTATACATTTTTTCGTCTATAAGGTTATATATATTTTTATTAATTAGGTTTATTTTACTGTTAATACAATTTTTACTTGTACTAGTCCGTCGTTGTTTTTATATTTCAAATATATCATATTATTATCAAAATTGCTTATGTAATTTTCATTTTAGGCTATTTTATTCACGATTCTTATCATATGCTTGTTGGAGATCCTTCACATGGCACTAATGAGATTCTAATACATCACTTTATTGTAAGACATATTTTATTGTCATTTAAATGATTTATTAATGCCATATTAGCGTAACATAAATAAGCTATTGAATTGTTAATTTTTGATTTCATGGTTTGTAGCATTTGGTAGCATAGTTAAAATTATGAATATAACGTCCCCTAACATTTATTTTAAAATTTTTGAATTTTCATTACTTTCAATTTAAACATACCAAATATGAAGTCACTATAAATTATAGTGACAGCATAGTGGCGGTCGTATTGTTTATAAGGTTCTTTATAAAACAGCTTCCTATTTAATATAGTACAAATCTTTATATATTATTGAAATATACTGTAGGTATGTTCCTTTCAATTCTTTATTTTTTATATTGATTTAGCACCCATACGCTTATATATATGTAATGTCGTTTACATATTTAAGTGATCGGTAAATAATTGTAATCTCACAAAGAATAGTATACTATTTTACAATTAGTATGTAATACTAACTTCATATACCCTCATGATGAGAAAATATTTGTTTATGTATCCAAAAAACGGTCTCAATATGAATAACATTTGTGCAGACCTATCTTATTTTTAGTGTTACATATTTTAAACTTCTTCAATATTTTGCCTGAAGTAAAATTATGTTTGATGTGTTGAAACAAGTATTGATTTTCTTCGTACTTGAATCAATAAGCAAATATATTTTTATATTATACACAAAATATTTTAAATGTAGATATGTAATGTAATTCTTATTAATAAATTAATTATTAATTACTAAATGAGATAAACTTTATATATAATATTAATTTTGTATGTTAAAAATTTATGATAAATAAATCAATTCTGATTTAATGCTTATTTTGAAAATTCTTGAATCCAAACTTCAAAATATTATAGGTAGTATTCACGTACAAATTTAGATTTTTTCTTATAGCACTTTATCGCTCGATAAGATAATAATGATTTTGTTTTCTACTTAAGAAGATATCTGAAAGCGTATTATTTTATTCTATAACACGACATAATAATTAAATGTATCATTCTTTTTTTACTAATCACACTACTATTAATATCTACAATTTTAAATTGAATTGAATTTCTCGTTGAATGCAGAATTATTCTATTGTTTTATTTGGTGTAATAACCACATGTGTATAACATCGTGTCCATATAATTTAGTTTATGTCTTTAGAACACTTAAATTCAAATTTCCATGTATACATTTTTTTATTACAAAATCCTAATTGTGTACTTAGTTACTTTGCATAATTATGTCAGTATACATTATTTAATTAATAATGATTTAAATTTATAACTAGTTTATTGTATTTTGATTTGTTGTGCTCTCCATAGGGTTTTGTTCTACTGCTGTGGGTTATCTGTTACAAATTGTGCACAGGCTTTGCCGTGGTCAGCCTTCTAGTTGAGTTCAACAGCATATTTCTCCACACGAGACAATTGTTTACCATTTTGGGCTTTTCCAGAAGAGATCCATTTTATATACTCAATGGAATTTGTAATATTGGTGTGTATACTGAAATAGATTAATTTCATTTTAAATACATACCTCTCTATAATTTGATTCATTAAGTTATAGATTTAATTAATAACATTTTTTATTTAATCGTATTCATAGCTAAAAGTAACGTATTATTACTTATACTTATAAGCGCATCCTTTTTATATATTTTAAGGAGCACCGTCTAACTTGTAAAATTATAAAATAATATATGTTTTCAAGAGGTGTATTTAATTTATTAAATCAATCATAAAAATTTTTTTTATCTGTGAGATTTTACCTTTTTTATTTTCTCTTATAATAATATTTGTTATACTCGTATTATGAAATTCGTATGTTTTTTTTATGTTACATCAAGTTTTGGATATTTATAATGAAATACTACGCTAGTCCTTTCCATATGATAATTAACCATAAATAAATATTTTTTATGATGAGACTATAGGATTACGTCAAATATGAAACTATTTTACAGAATTAGATTAGAAACTCAAATTATTTTACAACAAATAATACTGCTAAAATATGTACTGTTTAAAAACCTTGACATTTGTTATTTTTACATTTTTGTCATTTTATAGGGAATAATATTAATTTATTGAATTCTTTTGTGTTTTGTGTATTTTTAAATGTTACTTTTTATTGTAATAAACGTATTTTATAGAGTATACTTTTCAGACACATGAATATATTTTACGACATTTTTCTTATATTAAAAATGCACTACCCTTTTTTATTTATTTCGACAAAATTATATATATTTATTACGACTTTTTAGTCGCTACAGGGAAATGATAATAATTTATCGAAGAACTTTTTACCTGCTTATGTAGTTATTTAAAATATATACAGTTAATTCCTCATTCATGATCCACTAATATAATATTAATATCGCATTATGGCACTAAATAAGCTCGGTAGTTCAATTATTTGTTATGCTTGTTAGGCTTATGTGCAGTTATGGTTTACGCTAAATTTACAAATACAACGTAAACTGTATAATACCTATTACATTACTCAATATAACTTTCTGTAACATCATTCTCCTTGACCCATTTAGTGACCTTCGCCATTTTCCGCCTGCTGGTAATCTGTTGGCAAATAAAGTGGATGTACCAGTACACAAATGCTATGCCCCTCTTCGGCACCTTGCTCCTGTTTACTGGAATTCCCTTGATGGCCATCATGAATTGCATCCTCTACTATCGCATTCTCTCCTCAGATCTGACCTCCTGGCTCCGCAATCCCGTTTCCAAGAGCGGAAAGACATCACCACCACTTGTTACCAACAACGATGGCAATGATGACGAAGCAGTCCATCAGAGCAATCCTAATAATGGTCTCCTTGAACATGACAAAAAATAGTCTGCTCTTTCTACTTTCTCATTTACATCAAGTATTTATTTTTGTTTATTGCTATTTCACTCTTTACAAACCCCCCCCCCCCCATGTACAACGACTTCCTTGACAGCTACCTGACTTAACGTATTATCCAACCTGAATACCATTTATTTTCTCAGTCTTCCTCCATATTATTCATACTGCACTGAAATATACTTTCTTCATATACATTTTTCTACTATTTGTTGTACAATTTATTCATATGATTCTATAGTGTGTTTTTTGCTCCCTATATTCTTTCCTTGCCTGTTATGTACAGTATGTTATTATTTTCAGTGCTGTTTTTGTTTGCCGAATTTTGCTAACTATTTATTGAAAATAATACTTATTTTAGTATACATATATTATGTCCTAGTTTTTTAACTTTACTCATAGTGTATAGATTTTGCCAGACTATTTCTTCAGTATATTTATTTTCCAATGATGCATGCTACCTTTTTTACAAATATTATGATTCCAAAGTAGTATTGCAGTCTGCTATTATCTGTATCAGTTATTATTTTCTTATGACAATATGACTTTTATTTTGTGATAAGCTTCCATATAAGCATCTATGTATACCTCTATTTGAATATTGATAGAAGAAACTCATTTTCTTTATTGTAATAATTTTTCATTTATCAATATACTATATTTAAAGTGTGTAAATATTTTGATATTAATTTTTGTTTTATATACCATTAAAAGTGAATCAGCATATTTTTAAAGATTATCAAATGGTTATAATGCATAGAAATTATTTGTATATAATTAATTATATATATAATTTTCTACCTATGATTTGTGTAAAATTTATTGTAAAACAATAATTTAAATTTTTACATGCATTGAATATCATTTGTATATGCATATTTTGGCTATTAATAAACAAAACCTTCCTTATAAACAAGTACATAATTACAAAATAAATATGGTATTAAACTTAATCCACAGATATTAAACCCTGACAGATAAAAATGACGTAGTACTTAATAAATTATATATTTTAATTTTCAATGTTCCAAACATATAAAAATAAGTTATTAGTACTTATGTCCTATAATAAATTTAATAGCTATTCGAGGCATATCTAATCTTTTACTGTTCGGTGCATTGCAAGGAAGTGTAAGAATTTTTTTACTTTAGAAAGTTAATTGTAAGTGCCTAATTATCTTTATTAGGTATCTAATTTGTCTTTATTAACTTGGTTATTCAATGTGTACTGAAGGCTACATGTAGAGAAACACAATCTCCCTTTATAAATAATTTTGAGTTTAACTTGTTGACTGTTGATATTAAAATGAGTTGCATAATATTCCTGTACGAACTGATCGAACGCAGCCCTTCAAAACAAACAAAGAAGCGTTTCTTCCTAGGTTTGAAAGATGAAATACAAATTACTTCACAGATTTATTCGCAATCAATATACATATGTATTGCTTCAACTAATTAACACGGAATTTCTTATGTTGTGACTGCAGAGGCTACCAGTGTGTCGTCCAAGGAAGATTAAGTTGCCATCTCGGAGAATGATGCTGCAGTAGTAGAAGCGCGACAGCACCCTCAAAAGAGAGGATGCAGAGGGCTTTGGACAAGGTGGAAAGATGGGCGCTGAAGAACAAGATCGAGCTGAACCCGACAAAGTTAAAATGCGAAGTGTTCACCAGAAACGCGGCGCAGAAGAACTGGCAGGCGGGTCTGAAGATTGCGGGAAGAAAGATTGTGTGCAAGAAGGAGGTTCTGTTCTTGGGAATAACGGTAGATACATGATTGACGTTCAAGGGGCAGGCGGAGAAAGTGATCGGCAAAATGAAGGAGAGAGTCAAGGTGATCAAGTGCTAGCAGGAAGGGGATGGGGAAGAACGGAGATCTTGAAGGTATACAAAATGGTGGTGGAGAGTTATGTCTGGTACCAAGTGCGGCTTGGATGCCTTGACTGGCGAGGTACAGGATGGAAGAGATCGAAAGAGAATGTTTGAGAGCAGTAACTGGACAGGTGAAGTTAACGCCCAGTAGAAGCGGTGTACATGGAGACGGGAGTAACACCGGACAGAGTTGAAGCGAAGAGGAGAGCTATGATTACCTAAGAGAGGACAGAGGAGCAACCCGAAGCGAGAACTTTGCGAGAAAGAGGGAAGAGTCATGTTGGCAGCGAACAAAGGGTGGAGGGAACAGGCGAAGAAGGAATGTGATGATTCTGAAGAGAATTAGGGATGAATTCAACAGCAGGAGAAGAGATCCTTGGCGTGGCATTGCCGAATCCGGAGCGAAGATATACGACAAGTTGGTGGAGGAAGTGGATAAGAAGGGGGATCAGGAGAGAGTTAGGCAGACGGTTGACATGACAGTTTGGGAGAGAGGTGAGGTGGAGATGCAGATCTTCACGGATGGATCAGTAGAAGAAGGTGTGAAGAACGGAGGTGCAGTATGTGTCGCGAAGTGGGGAGACAGGGAGAATGTCAGGTGGAGGGCAGCCGGATAGATCTGCAGCTCTCTCTCTATTTTCTGGCGGGTGTATTTCCGGGTTGTGAACGACCGGCCAGTCAGAGGAGCCGAAGCCCCCACAGATACGAGGCCACCGCCACGGGGTCCTCCGTCAGCATGGGCAGAGGGGAAATACCCATCCCAAACGCACTCAGACGCGGGCCTAGGCAAGCAGGGCAGTTCTGCAGCCAATGCCCAGGGTCTCCTCGTCCTCCCCACAGTGAGGGCAAACTGGAGGCACGCCCGCGTCCATTCGGGCTCGGTACGCAGCCAGCACGCGGCAGTGTTCGCTTCTAAGCTGCGTAAGAAGCGTCTCCGCGCGGCGAGATAAACCCGCTGGCGGAGCGTGGCGGTGTACACGAGGCGAGTACGCTCATGGACTGGATCTGGATCCCTGACTTGCCTCCGAATGAGGGCCTTAGCTGCCCTAAAGGACATCGAGACAGGGCCCATTATCGTTCCGCGGGTAAATGCTGCCTCCCTATGAAGACCGCAGTGACTTAGGATCCACTGGAAGACCACCGTACCCTTTTCACCCGCATTAAGGAAGATCTGACTGCCCCATATCTGGGTTGCCGACAGACGTCTCGCTGCTTAGCGTAGCCAAGGCCAACCTATTGTCGGAGCAGATCAAATAGCGATTGCCCCAACCCTCAGTCTCAAGTCAGTTAACAGCCAGTCCTAGGGCTGTCACCTCCGTCTCAAAGGACGAAGTGTACTCCACACCCCCCCCTCTCCGCCGCCGGGTTGCCACTACGGTCGGGTTTACACCCGACCCACCCACAGCGCTCCCTCACGTTGCACACCACCCTCAGCCGACCCGTCTGTGTAAAGCACGAGGTCAAACTGTCCCAAGGAACGGATGGTGTCCAGCGTATCCTCCAAACGGACAGCCTCGGGATTACTGCAGCAGCTGCCACCCCTCAAAGAGAGGTTTACACTCCACCCTTCGTTCTCCTAATGCCACGGGGCAGAGGTGACCGGGGGGAACTCGAGGCGGTGTTGGTTGTCAAGACCAACATTGCTACAGATCTTCTTCGCCATCTTACGGAGGCTGCTGCGGCCGCTATAGCGGTGGCGAACCTCATCCGCCAGGAGCCTCTTGCGAGGGTTCGAGTCTGGGAGTCTCAAAGTCTTCTCTAGTGCTGTGGCCGTTTCACGACGGACGACTGTTTGGAACGAGAGGAAGCCAGCCTCCAGTCGGAGAGTTTCTAGTGGGGTCATTGCGTAGAGCCCGGTTAGGAGTCTCAGGCACTTATTCTGCGCCCGGTCGAGTACTTCCACCGCGGAGCTGGACAGCCACGGAAGCCATCTAGCCCCACAGTATTTGGCCGTGCTCAAGAGGAGGGTCTGGTAAACCCTCTGAAGAGAGTTTCCTTTCCATCCCCACTCCCGGCTACTCAACACCCCCAGAACCCGGCTTCCCTCACCATCTTTAAAGCCACCATTTTCCGCTTGAGGGCTGAAAGATAGCATCCGGTCGTATATCACGCCCAAGAAGACAGGGTTAGGATTGAACCTTAGACTGTGGTCTTCTACCTCCACCTTCGGAATTCACTGGCTTTCGTGGGTGTCGGGACTGAAGAAGGTTACCTCGTACTTGCTCAGATTGAGAGTGAGCTTCTTCTCCCTACTCCACTTCAAGACCTCGAGCACACTATCCCTTACCTTTCTGGCCGCGACCTCCTCACGGTGGTCGGAAGACCAAACCGCCGAGTTATCAGCATAGAAGCTGACGCCAAGCGATTCAGGGATGCGGGTTCTAAGTCCCGAAGTGAAGAAGAGGAACAACAGAGGCGAGAGCCCAGAACCCTGGGGCAGTCCCTCACAGAACAGCCGGCTCTCGCTCACGACTCCATTGAGACGCACCCTGGCCAATCTATTCATGGTGAGGAAGCCCCAGATCCATTTGACGATTAGAAAAGAGACCCCCGAGTTCAACAGATTGCCTAGTAGGTCCGTCCGCTAAACCGTGTCATATGCTTTCGAGAAGTCGAGTAGCGCCAAACACTCCGCTTTGCCGGCTTACTCTGGAACCCATCGCTGACTGCATGGAAGATCCTAACGACCTGATATTCCGTTGACCGAAGTCTCCGGAAGCCGGCCTGGTCCTCTGGTCACATGTCCAGCAACTCGGCAAGGTGTGTGAGGCAATTGGCAACCATCCGCTCCATCATCTTGCCAAATCTTAGAGGTCGGAAGGAGTCAATCTTCCCAGCTGGTTTGCCTTCCTTTGGAATGGGTATTATAACCGCATTCCTCCAGGATTGTGAGCAAACCCCCTCTCTCCAAGACATGTTAAAGCAGTCCAGGACAAAGTCCCGGGCTTCTCCTCCAGCCTCTTAGAGAAAGCGGGAAGCTACTCCACCCGGCTCTTTGACCACTTTTGCCTTTGTTTGGTCCAAAGCGCAGCACAGTTCTGCAAGACTGAAGCGAAGCACTCCTCCTCAAACGGCCCTTGAAAAAGAGACTCCCGATTTAGGAGCCTCTTAACCTGACGGTTCTTCTTCCTCTCCACCTTAGAGAAACGGAGGCGGCTAACACTCGCACATTTGTATGAAGCGGTTCGCCTTCCTCTGGTCGGAGGAGAAATCCCGTCACCCATATCTACCAGCACTCTGCTCCTCTCACTGAGCGAGGGGAGTTTCACGCTAAGAGAGCGGATCACACCACAGGCTCGAGAGGAGCCAGAATGTTCCTCTAGCGACTCCACAAATTCTCTCCAACAGGTCTGCTGGGCTTCATCGATCAGTTGCCTGACCTTCCGCCACGCTTGGATCCACTCAGCCCTCCCGCCCGCAGTGTCTCTACCAAGTCGGTTGCGTTCTTTGATGCCCTCTTTGATCTCCTGTGTCATGAATTCCTTACCAGGTCTTTTCGCTCGCACTATCCCGATATGGGCCCTGGCTGACTCCACCGAGCAGAAGGTGACCCTTTCTCCCAAGGACGCATTAGGGTTCATGTCCCAGAACAACTCAGCACACTTTTGTTTAACGCGGTACAGTAAGACATGCAGTCTGCTTTGTTCCAGTTACATGTCAGCCGAAGTTTCCCCTCTCCCAGGATCTTGACCTCCAGGTCAACCTCGCAGAGTATCGGGAAGTGATCCGACCCAATAGGCAGCACTACTCCACCTTTCCCAGGCAAGAATTCTGCACATCCGTGATATCCGGTGTGCTCATTCCGCCTGTTCCTGGGTTAACCAGTGTTGCTGATCAGCCGTCATTCAAGCAGCCCAAGTCTTTAACCCTCAACCATTCTTCAATTTCCTTCCGAAGCACGTCAGACGGCTGGATTGGATCCGAAAGTAGTTAGTGCCCATTGAGATCCCCCCAATCAAGGTCCAGGTCCTCTCCATGGGCGAGCATAAACATTCACCAGAGTGAAGCTGCCCCGGGTCCCTAATTTCCACCGACAGAGATTCCAGCCTCCCCTCCTCCTTGCCCTCCCAGATAGCAGCCACTTGACGGAAGGGGATATCATCCTTAACAAATGTCAAGAGTCCACCACTCTTCGTCTTTGCCCCGTCAGGGCCATTGGGTCGGTCCCGTCTCTTGCCCACATATCCAGGAAGTTTCGGAGTTGGATCCTTGTCTCCCAGTTTGGACTCCTGTACCATACAAATGTCGACTTTTCTTTCCCGGATAAGTTGAGCAAGCTCAGGCATACCGGTTCGGATACCATCGGCATTCCACTGAATGACACGGAGCAAATTCCTCCTAGTGAAGGTTCTACTCTTCTCAGCTACCGGCTGCCTAATAGGTGGAATAGCCCAACCAGGCTGAGAATTCCTGGCAGAGGCCGGGCACTTTCAGTGCCCACTCTGAGCCCATCTCAAACGCTATGACAGGTGAGACTCTTTATGTTTGGTAGAACCATGTGTACTGAATTTTCAAAAAAATTTGATATCCCTCCAGTCGTTACTAGTTCCACTCGTAACTCTGCTTGTGAATATGGTAACAAGTTCTGCAAGCCAAAAACAGTTGACTATAAGCCAGGTGACAGTTTCTTTAGGAAAGGTGAAGGAAAGCCGTTTAGTAATAGAGGGATAATCATACATATGTGTAGCCGGTAGAAATTCTTATAAAATTGATTGTGGAGATTATCAACGAAATTATAATCAATCTCACTTGAAACCTCGTTTTGATGAACAAATGTTGAATCCGATAGATGCAGATCTTATAGCATATTATTAACTAGCTAATTATCGTACTCAGCATACTCGAGACGTGAAGGATAATGTTAATGATTCTTCTTTAGTCGGGTTACCAATTGCACCTTCTATACAACACCGCTATAATCTGAGGAACCTTCCCATTAACCATTCTGTTTATAAAGATTGATATACATAAAGTATGTATTTTGACCTACGTATGTATAATTAAGACATTACCCAATTTTGCTATTACATATTTTCCACTTTGTTAGTAGGTAGTCTCATAGAAATGGATATATATTATGACTAGAAGTGAAATCATAAGCAATTTGTATATTGACAAACGGCACAAATCGTAT
>JAYRBW010021907.1:0-12641 GCA_036023295.1 Invenusta paracnida
ATGTTAATAAATTAATGTATACATATATATTGTTAAATATGGACAAAACGGCGATTTTTTTTGGGTACCCCTATACATACCATCCTGTGAAACTAACGCTCGCGACATCAATTTATTTTGTATTAAATAAAGTTATAAAATAATATTAAGAATTTCCGTTCTCTATATAGATAACATATATCTATATATAGTAGGGATAAAATATCCCTAAATAGAAGCTATCATTATATTCTGCTCAAGAGAATACTTTTTGTAAAATTTTCGTAACGCTCGCTACACATACAACACGGAAGTCATTATTTATAAACGTCGAAAAACTGCCTAATTTGTATGGTTTTAAAAATTTACCATAATAATTTCAGATAAACAACAGATATAAAATGACAAAATTTAACAGTCAAGTGGATCAACAGAATATTTAGACAATAAAATAGAAACGAGTACAAACTAAACGCATTATAACTGAATCTAAAATTAAAAAATTAAACTGTGTATTATAGATGCATACCAAGGATAATTTCCTTGGCGTATTAATTCTTAATAGCATAGAAAGTTCATTATGTATAAACATTGATTTTAAACATATTTGATCATGTTTTATTATAACCCCCGTGAAACAGTTTTGCGTTTTCGCCCATATTTAAAGTAAGATAATTACAACAACTCACAAGATAAAGTCGGGATATTTTCTTTGTTAAGTGGGACAGATACGAAAATGTTTCATGAGCATTTCGAACAATCTTCATATCACATCCATCTATTATCTAAAAAATAAAATATAATATATTCAATATAATTCTTGAAAAGAAATGAGTAAATATCATTACTATCCATTAAGTAATATTATACAATCAAAACTATCACAATATGATATTGAGAGAAATTGAGCCAAATAAAATATAGTAAACTAATATAAACGGCGAAGTAGTAGTTTAATTAATTTTTAGTAAATACTTTATTTTCAACTACTTGACTTTTTTATATTGTTAGTAATTTAAACGAAACGTATATATAATTATTTTGTATTGTGTTTCTTTACATTATTTTAGTTAATTATGTAATTCAAAAATATAATTCAAAAATATTTTAACAAAGTTTATAAATGTATATTTATGTAGCACGTTATTCACTGAATAATATAAACATAATTAAATTCTATTATGTACAAAGCTCATTGTATACAATAATCAGTATATTATATCATTTTTTATCATTCATTACTCTATTATTGCAGTTATATATAAAAAGTTTACATACAATAACAATACAATTGCATATTGAGTAATACTAGTATTACCCAGTACAATACTTGTAGGTAAAAATAAGAACAGAATTAAAATTAAAATTAGTCCTGAAAATCATGAATAATATTTTGATGCAATATCTAATCCAATTGTACTACGAGTTAATATTTTACCTGTGAATTTGCTATCGTTTGATACAGTGTATCCATAGGAACAGAGAGATGTTGAATTCCTTGAGACATTTCGATCAGATAGATCACGCGGTGAATCCCAGTTTTCTTCAATCGAAACTATAGATGACAATTTCAAAGCAAAATACTAAATAATAGTAGCTAAAATTACCTCTTAAATAACTGCAATAATCGTTTTTCTCAAATTTCATTTTGTATGTATAATAAACATTGTTACTATAAGATTACTATTATCATTTTCTAGAATAGCTAAACGTGAGTAAAATAAACGAATTTATTGAAATATATTTCAAGCACAATATTATAATATAGCAATATTGCAACATTTAATCATTAAAATGAGACTTTCAATTTTTCAATACATATCTGAGTCAATAATGATTGATGGTTACAGTAAAAAAATTAAACCATTAAATAAAATAATAAAGTGACCCAAAATTTCATTAATGATTCAGTTTTTATAATTTTTAATAACAAAAATGTAATTCTTCCGTATTACTTCTGTAAAACAAATGGCAGCCGCGTTAAGGCAACCCCCACCTTTTGTTCTCTCAAACGACCATCCGTGATGCTGGAAGCAAGATCATCGATACGTTTGCGTTCAATAACGAAGTCAACGACTGCTTCTCTTCCAGCTGAAGAGAAACGTTTCAGGTTATTGCTGAAGTGAAGACTGATAAATTACTTATAACGCTGAAACATTTGTAATAAGACTTAAATTAGAACAACTAATCTGTGTGCTTTCTGGAGGTAAGACTTCCCAATAATGATATATTCTCCCCAGTAAATAAAAAACAAATCATTAAAATATTTTACTGTCCGAGTCTTTGACAACTAGGGCCATCTTCAGAGAATATGATAAAATAATAATATATTATATTTATAGGAAAATAAAATTGACTTTTAATTAGTTTTTAACTTGTTTATTACATACTTATTATGCGTTGTGATGACTTGTTTTATTATATTCCCCGAAGAAGACTTAAGAGCTAAAATCATTAAAAAATGTACTAGTGTACTAGCTTTATTTTTGCACATATTATTATATTGCATTATTTACATAATATTTCATATTTTTCACACAATATTTCATATTTTTCACACATTATTTATTATACATAATTTATTATTTTTATTATAAATCAGAGCTATTAAATTTTTTTTATTTTACCGCAGTAAAGAATATTAATAGAGTATTATATACTTTTTATAATACATTGTATAATACTTATTATTAGTGAGTGCGTTAGTCAAATACATAATTACATTAAGATTGTCACATGTTTACTGTAGACAATTTAGTTTGTTTTAAAAATAATTTCCTTAAATTATCTCTGTCAAAATATTTACATCATGCTTGACTTTTAGTGAAATTTTAAATCACCTATACATTTAGGATACTATTTAGATAAGGTATAAATTGTACATTATTCGGGTTTTAAACTTATATTAAATTTACTACTAAACAAGATTACCAATAATTCGACGAATTATAGAATCCTCAAATACAAAAAGTTTTAGAGACAAAAAGGAAAATTAAAAATATTTATAGAGTGAGAACAGGCGATAAAACACTATATATCATAATTACAAGTATCCTTCACAAGCCAAGTAAAGTCGCCAACAGGAAGAGCACGAATGTCGCATTGAATATTCGCCTTCAATAGAGCAGGAAGAAGCATTTGCTTTACTTTACCCATACTGAAAAATAAATTTAATACTGAAAATAGATTTCAATAAAAATCACATTTTTATATTATTATAATATCAGAAAATTATCTTTCAAAATAATCTGGATATAATAAAATAAATAAATAGCACTATAGTATATATTGCACTTGTTAAACCGGCTAAAATCTTAAAATAATATATTTTGCAATGCTAAATCAAATTGAAAAAAATAATACCAGACACAAATTAATGTTATTACTTCATTGTTTTGTTTACTGTTAATTTAACGTCAAAATTTCTCTGAAACAATCAGTTAATCAAATAAAAAGTAAACAATATATCAAGACAAAGCGTAATTATTAGTCAAACATTTAAAATTCGCACTAAATATTCAATAATTCGTTGTTTTACACATACACGGTTCCCACGAAATTTTCAGAAAAAAATTCCCTTACTTTTCCAGGTTTTCCCTGACAATATTTTTAAAAATCCAGAAAGAGTAAGCAAATATTATAATAGGAAATTAATAATGTACCATATTTTTAGTATGTTTCAATATTATATCAATATAAAAACACCCTACTTCTAACACCCTACAATCAGTTAATCAAATAAAAGGTAAACAATATATCAAGACAAAGCGTAATTATTAGTCTAACATTTAAAATTCGCAATAAATATCCAATAATTCGTTGTTTTACCCAAAAATAGAGTAATTTATAAGCAATTATAGGGACAGGCATAAATTAATACGATGTAAATCTCCGTAATCAAAAATAAAGTTCCCTTTTTTGCTACATAAATTATAAAAGGTTATTTAGGAATTCTAGATGTAAATATATTTGTACTAAAACAATAAATTAATTGGAGTATACTTATATACTATTCGAAAGACTTTTCAAATTGGTGATTAAAATAGTCACAATTTATCAATAAAATGAAACAACTTAATCGTGGTTCATTCTGTATGAAGCAATATGGCTTTCCTAGAGGAAATACAATCTTTTTATTCTGTCAGCAAATGTATATCTCTAACGCATTATATTATCTCAATAGTGCAGTAGTCCCATCAAACTGAATTAAATAAAGATTACCCATAATGTTCTCGATTATCTATACATAGATGTAGACTAAAACTTCCAGGTTCCATAGCATAGAGTTGAGTCGCTACTTTTTCCTTATTGCTGTTGACAGTTGATGAAGTGGAGTAACCCTGAGAGGACGGCTCTGATCTTGTTGAAGAGGATAAATTATTGCTCTGTTCAGAATGTGTTCGAGCTAGGTTAGAAGAGGACACTGAAGTTGTGGAGGTCTGCGATGATGACGATGTCTCAATTGAATGGGCTATTATAGAAGATAAAACGGAAGAAGCGTTTTTTGGTTGTTCGACCAATTCTGAAGCACCCAATTTAACAGCATATCGTAGTTGTGATGGCAATAGTACTGATTTAGAGGAAGTTGAAGATAATGTCGATGTTTGTGATGAATTTAGTTTACTTATATCTATGGAAGATTTCATTACTTTAGAAGATGAAGCATTAATAATTGTAGATGGTTGTGACGATGAAGTAGTACCCACTGGCTTAGAAAGTAACGAAGTGGTAGAATTTTGAGACGACGTTCCTGTTGTAACTGAAGGGGGGTCTTTAACAATATTCAATTTTTCTTCAATCGCCCACTTAATAGCTTCTGTAAGAAATAAAATTGCAATATGTAAAAGGCATGTACTATTTATTTTGTACAAATAATGTGTCAAATTGCAGAATTAAGACAAAATTAAGTAATATAAAAAAGGTATACCCGGTATATAGGTACTCTCTTCAGGAGCATCATTATCGTGAAGATAAACAAATACATATCCCGATTCTGTAAATCTGAAATCCAAAAGAATAGAATATAAATATTATTTTAAATTAACAAAAAGAATGCATATAAGAAAATGACATACCTGTATTGTAATTTTGTAATAAAGAAATAACTAAATGTTTTAACATGTTTTACGTCAACAAAACTACTTACTCAAAGGCAGAAACGTCAAGTTTGTAACGCATTCCAGCTGTAAGCAAGTCAGCGTATCGACAGATGATCAGGAACCCAATTCCAATGTCACCGTCTACGCAAACGTGGGCGTGATCCTTGGAAGTAACTCGAACTCGTGCTTCGTTACAATAGGAGAACTCAAGGCGAGGACTAGCGGCAGCTATAGTTATACTCTCTCGATGATAGGAAGAAGAGTTGATGACGGTGGGCGAAGCGGTGCGAGTTGAGGAGTCCGCGTGCGAGAATGTGGAAGGTCCTCTGGAGAAAAAAATCGGTTATGGAGGTATGCTATAATGAAATTCGTTATGACAGACACAATTTCAGTTATAGGTATTCTAAATAGAAATGATATAAGAATGCGATAATATGTCATTTATAACCGATACTCGACAGAATAGTTATAGTTAAATTCGTTCGATTAAAAACAAATCTCTAATAGTAATAGGTTACCTCCTAAATAAGTTCTGTATTATATAATAAAAGTAATCAACCTTCCGAGTCAGACGATAGTAATGAGACGGGAGAAATATACAGACTTAATTAATTAGTTGCCAAGTTATGTAGTATTATTATATGTTAATATCAAATTGATAATAACGAATCTAAACACAGTAGAGCAAATAAGTTTGATATTTATCAAGAGGTCTAAAGTTTGAACTAACAACTTCGGTCATGGAACATAATCCTGGCTTTATTTGACAGCTTTGGAAATAAATTGTAGCAGACATTAATAAATTTAAGTCCAATCAATTAAGTAAACATAAAATTAAAATATTATGCATGACACTATAAAGACTATGCAAACATCGCACAAATATTTTAATTATAATCAGAGAAAAACCAAATATATATAATACATACATACATTGTTCTAAATATTAAATTATTTTTGCATAAGAATGACACAATTTTCGTTATCACACTTGTTTTTTTATATTTTAGTATAAATCAAGTGGTTTAATTGGAATAGTTTATATAGGAAAGTAATTTTTTAAGTTAATTGATTTATAAGAAAATGAAATGAGAATTTATTTTCTGTCATTTTACATATTTAAGGTACACCATTAACTTAATTTTTTGTTGACATACTACTTGAAAGCCCGAATATGGGCTTGATGGTACAAATTCATCCCATCATACATAGACCAATATATCACAACCAAACCGAACAGGTCTATGCCTGCTGAACACTCGACTAGCACAGCTGCTAGTCGTCAGGTGTGAGTAAGTTGCCCTGGGTGGAATTAGAACACAGGACCTTCCACACATTAGACCAACACTACAAACTGAGCTACTCAACCCCTAAATTTGGAGACTTTAATAAAATTTTAAATGCATAAGACTATTCAATTGAAATTAACTCAAAATGTATGATAAATTGAAACAACCAAATCTAGTACATAAATTATTATCAAAGTTAGAATTATAATCCAATTTTCAGTTTAAAATTAAACCTCTGAACCCTGTGATACATAGATTCGTAACTTACACTAAACTATCATTTTTAACAGACAAAAGTGGCATCTTGAGTCTTTCCATCAAAGGAGGTGGAAGATCAGCGTCATCGTCACTATCCAGCATCACTACCTCAGGTTTTTTTGGGGTTACTGGAGTTATGCTCCTCTTTTTGGGGGGACTCTTTTTCAGGCTGTGTGCGACAGACTGTCTTGGGAAGTCTGCTTTATGATCCCCAAGAGAACTGGCCAAGATATTTTTTACGAGAGGTTGAGGGGATCGAGGTGAATTCAAATTTGAGCTGCTTTTTTTTGCTTTACTCTTTTGTAGTGACCTGGAGTCTAATTGACTGAGCAAAGCACTAGATGATGACTGTTGGTCTTCTTCTTGTTGTTGTTGTAAATTATACTCAACGTTTAATTGAATTCTTTCAGCTAAATCCACTCCTTTATCTGTGATGCAAAATCTGAAATAGGTGCACTAAAACATATTCATAATACTGTTAATTGCTGCAGCATATATTCTATATGTTTTTCTTGTGTTTATCCTATATATTTTATATTTTATTTCAGTCTTGTGAATAAAAACAATTATTATTATAATATACTTAAAAGTAAGACAATTTGATTCATTATATTATGTGGTTAACTATTTATACGCTATATGAATATAGTATAATATTTTACGGTAATAAGTATTATACATTTTAATCAGAATGTATTCAAATATAAAATCAATAGTAATAATAAACAATACAATAAAATGATTATTTTATAATATATATATATATATAGTATATTTAATAAAATATTAAGAAATATTTAGGGAATAGATAGAAGTTTGTAATAAATTTCTAAAGAAATTGATATACATTTTATAAGTTAAAAATTTAAATCATAGTCGTAATCTTGTTTAATCAATAGTACCTAATATCAATAATATTTGCCTAACACAGATCACTTACATTATAATTGCCTCAAACTAGGTTTAAAACTAAACATGATAAAACCGATAAAATAGTGGCGTTTTAACTTCGTATTGAGTTTTCTTTAACTGCAGATATAGTTGACTATATCGTTAAATATCTTCGACTAAAAAATATATTTCAATAAAATATGTTAATGTTACAGCAGAATTATACATCTAAATAACTTGATTGAAATATAATTTGGTTAAACGTAATCGATGAAAATGAATAGCGAAACATATTTAATATACCCCTTTAATTCGAAAAGATATATCACATTAATTAAAACAGATTAATTATCATCTAAAATATATTAGCTAAAAAAAGGCCATGACATGACGAATTAATTAATGTTAAACATTGTAGATAATTTCGTGTTCACTCAATTGATTTATAATTTTCATGGCTAATAATAATAAGTAATGTATTATTTAAAATACGGTGGCGCTGAATTAGTGAGAGACTGAATAAGATAGAGAAAATTCGCAGTCCTAAATAAGAGCGAAACGATAATTCCTGAATAAGAGCAAGATAATAATTCCTGAATAAGAGCAAGATAATAATTCTTGAATAAGAGCAAGACGATTATTTCCAATAGCTAGATGTATACGTTGTAAGTGGCATATGTTATAATTATCGTTTCGCTCTATTCGGAAATTATCGTCTTGCTCGGGAAATAATGTCTCGCTGTTATTCAAGAATTAGTGCTTCCCTCTTATGTAGTTTCACGTTTATTCAGGATGATGTCTCGCTCTTGTTGAGATTTTGAACGTTCTAAAATGTATATAGAAAATTTAACATTCGCTCTTATTCAGGCGACCCGAAAATACCTTAATTTCACTATTATAATACGCAAGTGTATTAAGTGTATTACTATAATCTTTAACACTTAAATACTGATTGATAACGCTATGCATCGTTATTTACAATATTCGACTCATTAGCAGCTTTGAATTTAAAGTTAAATTTCCAGTCATTCTCTAAGTTTGACTTCATAATTTATCATTCTATTTATGTCCACAATATTTGAAATATTCATGACGATTAACCCTCTGAGGTTTAATTATAATTTAAAATACTGAAATGTATGATCGAATGATGAATAAAATGGTTATTTATGCGTTGCATTAGCCCCTTTGGACTCTAATTAATTAAAAAAAAATTAAACTTAAATTCGTTACTCTGTATTATTAGCGCAAAAAATATATGTAATGAAATATCCGTGAAGACCTTATTTTTCATTTATATTAAAAATCCCAAATTTAGGTATACATTGTAAGAAATGTTTTAAAACGGTTATTTTATGAAAATAAATAAAAATATTTTAGGACAAACTCAGACAATGTACTATGTTAATAAAATATTTATTATTTTACAGTATTGAAAACTTAAAATAAATGTTATCAGGTTAGTATACTATAAAAATGGATAAGTATTTTTTTATCAATTTATTAAAAATGTATTTATCAACCATAAAATATATTATATTGCACTGTTTAAAGTATTGTTTTAAATAAAACAAAATATTACACTTTGTCAAACATATTGTATTTAAAATTATAATAGAATTTTCACTAAATTCTGGTTATTTAGTTTTAAATAAAATTGAATACATTTATAACCTTGCGTAATATAAATGATTTTTTCATGTTAAATAAAATGTTTCATAAATGTTAAATAAAAATTTCATGTATAATAAAATAGTTATAAATTTTTCAATTTTGAAAAACTACCATATCTATATTTTTAGTTTTGAAACCAGGGGTGGTTAGATAAAAATATTTAAAAACATGTTGGTCAGTTTAGTATTTTAGTAAAATACTAAAATACTATAAACTAGCCAAACATTTTTTTTAATATTCAATATGTAATTTACAAAATTGAAATTTGTTGTCTAAAATGAGTTAATCTAGTTAAATATAGAGAAACTGGAATAATACATTACTTGCATGTGAAGATTATTTATTGGTAAAATGTGATTTAAAACATTCTTTGTGCGAATGTTTATTTTAATTATTTGGAATCGGCCCCAGAGCAGGTATTTGAAATGTTTAGAAATTATTCATTTCAAAATGTGCTGTGCTTACAAAGCAACACCTTACCAATAAAAAACTAAAACAGAATACCACAACATATCAATAGCGATACTTTTATCAAATAGCTAATAAAGGAAATTGAATTAACATACTTGACTGGATTTCCCCAACGAGCAACTAATTGTTTCATAACTAAAGTAGACATACTAGACCAGGCAGTATAGTAGGAGCCCATCTTTTCCGACTGCAATGGAAATAGAAAATAATGCATATAGTTTAAGTTATAACTGAAATAGTCCATTAAATGAAGAATATTAGCTGAACATTGAATTAATTTTTTTAACTCGTAACATACACGTGACTTTTTATTTTAAAATCTGAAAAAGACAACAAATCATAGAATACTTACGAAAGTAAATGAGGACTCACAAAGAGGCTGGGCTTCTTGCATTAACTGATCTTTACCCATTGACGAGCCATTACCATGTGTCTATAAAAATGCAAAATGAAATCTAAAAATATCACATCTTAAGTTGTAGTATACTCCTATTAACGTTTAAGAGAAATAGCATCAAGTAACGCCTGTTAGGGCCCTGCTGATAGAAGTATAGAAAAGATGTTCAGGTAATACCTTCCAGTAATTGTAGAGTGTTATCAAGAGCGCATAACCACCCGAGCGATATCGAGGAGCGTAATCACCATCAACACCGGACCGACGTCGAACTTTCTGTAGGAAAAACAACAATATAGACAGAACATTAAGTACAATTACATGTACAGAATTTAGTATGAACATAATAAGCATAACATTTGTAACGTAATATACTATTGTAGATGTTATAATTTAATTGGTACAAAAAATACACACTCAGAAATACATATTCTAGATCCAAATAAAGACACAATTTATTACAACATGTTTTGTGTAACTCTCTACGCCATTAATCAAGTAAATAAGTATTTTTAAAACCAATTAAATTACTTAAGTAGTATTTAATGAGCACAGATAATGTTTTAGAATTATGTATAACAATGGTTACATAATCGGTATAAATATATAATATAAAAACCCAAACCAAATTATAATAAAACGCGAAAAACTGTTGCATATTACTGACAAAAATTATAATAAAATATTATTTTGTCAGTAATACCCATAAAGAAAACTGACAAATACTTCAATATGTCCATTTTAGTATCCTAATAAAATAGGCTAAATACTTACTGGAGCTGCCGGTTGGGAAGTAGAGGGCTCATTTATCGACCTAATAGAAGGCCCAGAAGAACCATTAACCGTCCCATTTTCAACGACTAAAACTGACGACGACCGCTTAACACCCCTCTCGTTAGGTTGACATGTCGCATTCGACGTCGGATTTTTAGCTGCCTTCCTACGCCCTGCCTCCTTCTCTCCTGTGATATGCAGTGCAGAATTGCCCTGTTCTAGTGCGGCCTGTTGAGGCAAGTCCAGACTCTTGGCGTACTCCTGCAGACGACGGTCAAATTGCACGCACATCTTGCTCCCGATTCCTTCGATAATAGCACATTCGCGACCAGTATTGAGAGGCAGGGGAAACTTCTGTAGAGACTTCAGGGCCTTAAAAAGAGACATTAAACAAATGCTCAACATTGGTTAGTCTTAAAATAATCAAAATCTTATAGAACTGTGTAAATTATAATTTGGAACATGATGGATTAAACTACGCACAGTTTTAGCTTTTTTATCAAACTTATCAAATATATTACATATGCATATATCCAAAAAAAAAGAAATAATATTATGTAAAATAAAAGTAATAGAGCAGAATGCAACTAAATAAATAATTGATATATTAAAAGTGGTCACTTTCTAAAGATATGTATGCCCTTATAATTAAATTTTCGCGAGAAACAAATGGAACAGAAAATTTAAATTTAAATGAAAATAAAATACCTTATTATAAGTATGATAAGACATCCATCCTTTCTCTTTCGCTTCATCTGTCCACTCATTTAACCAGCTAATAAATAGTAAATTGGGTGACTTTTTAATATCCTTTTTATGTTTAGCGTTATTAATGTCTCCAGACATAGCCAAACCTCTGAAATTGGATGAAAAATCAGTTGATTTATGCATAAATATATATTTAAAAATTATCACAAAACATTAATTTATTTGTAAATATGAATATGTGTCTATGTACAATAACAACGATAGCAAATTCCAATAAAGACTAATTTCTTTCTTATGTTCAGATCAAGAAACACAATTAGGTCGAAGACGAGTCAAAAAGGTTTCTCAAACAATATTTGTTCACGATGAAATTGCTATAGCCACACAGGCAAAATTGACAAAATAATGTGTATGGTGTACAGTTTCATGTAATGACCGGAATAGATCTTAAACTTTACAACAAAATCCAAAAAATCATAATTACATGAAACAAAATAAATTTTTAAATTAATTGTTAATGTTGTTTAAGATTTGTAAACAGTATAACAGAAGTTAAGATATATTGAATATATATAGATAAAAATTATACATACATTCAATTGATTATATCAACACAGATATATTAACTTTTATTGAAATATTCTTAACAGCAGACATAAGCTTGTAAGACCATTCATTATTTTATATAAGTGTGTATTTTTTTAAATGTATTTCAAAAAGTGTAAAACACAATATATATTTTTATGATATTTAGTTTACTAATTTTGCTGAATCAATGACACCTTTCAATTCAACAATACTATCTACTGATCTCAATTTCACACAACTACAATGCGTGCCACAGTTATTTGTCTTTTTCTAAAAATTTAATACAGCAACTAAAAGCAAGATTGAAACAAAAATTGGCTGAACTCGATACTTCACTGAACGTTTTGTGAATCTCTTAGTCAGTCAGCAACTTTTATTAGCTAAAAAACAATCACATAAATGATATAACGAAACAGCTTCAGTAGTAGGGAAGGTAGACCGCGCGGGGGGGGGGGGGGGGGGGGGGGGGGGGGGGGGGGGGGGGGGGGGGGGGGGGGGGGGGGGGGGGGGGGGGGG
>JAYRBW010021918.1:0-12640 GCA_036023295.1 Invenusta paracnida
AATAGATAAAAATAATTAATAATTTGAATTTGGCGCCACACAATCCCACGCACTTTTAAATTTGAATTTGGCGCAAAATTTTGTTGCCATGGAGTCTTATTGCCAGGGGGGGAGGTCCTTTGTTCTCGAAACACACCTTCCCTAGTACTGCTAACTTCAATTTGCTTTTAAAAGACATTTATACATATAAATATATATCAAAAGATATCTTATAATAAATTGAGTTTATTTTGCATATCCAAATTAAAAACGGTCATTACAATAATTTTGCATATCCATTATTTTGGAATTTTAAGAGGCAAAAAACAGATTTTCAGACAAAATGTATGACAAAATAATTTACAGGTGTTAAGATAAATAAAAATCAACAATGACTCTAAAATAATTAAAAAGTACAAATTATATAAATTATATTTAAACATTCCATTTCACTTGGCATTAAGCATATATCTATAGATTTAGATAATGTCATGTTCAATAAGATCAGAAATATCTGATCCTTATCTGATATCGGAAGTTTAAAAATATATATTATTTTAATTCTAAAGAAATTTCAAACAGTTCAAAAGCAACCATTTTATTATTCATTTAATTCTATTTATTTTGTCGCGATAAGCATCAAATAAAAATCTATAATGCCTTCATAACTAGATCAAAGCATTAAGATTTTCTTACTAGGTGGCCAGGTAGAATTTCCAGGCAGCAAAGCCCTTCATCAACGATACTAGGAAAACAGTAATATCCCGACAATTTCAGTACCAAATATTCAAAAGAGAGATATACAAGTCAACATTTTTCAGAAAGAAAGTAATCTTATAAAACTGCTATTGAGCGTCTGAACCCTGCCATCTACAACCGCCAAGAATGCGAATTAAAATACCTCATCTTCTGAGCCGCATATCTTCTGAGACTTGGCTTCATTTTAGTGCTCTAGTTTTTATTTATTTTATATTTCTTAACAATGCCCCTTTTCAATCTTACATATCTGTATTTAGTTATACCTCAGCCACTTTTATGTATTCTATATATGTATTATATAATTATCACTAATCGTTGTATACAATGTATTTATGACCAGCCATATTATAGAATAATACCACTATAACCAGAATTCGGTTAATACGAGCAAAGTATTGGGTCCCTATATACCAAATACCTATTTGCTACTAGTATAATAACCTCTCATATAACGAGACGGATATAATAAAAAATCTGATATAACGAAAAATGTTTGTGGTCTGAAGAATAGATTTACGAGCTATATAATGATAAATTTACTGAATAAATAAATATATTACTTGTTGATACAGCAAGATAGCGAAAATATAATTATCCTCCTCGTATTTTTTTGTAGTATTTTCGGGATTATTTTATTTAAATAATTAATAAATAAATGTATTTAATAAATAAAAAGTTTGTATTAAAAATAGCACAAAAGGAGTAACAACTGACTGTTTGTGGAGCTTTACAAGCAACAGTACAATCAAATAAACCCAATTCGGGACAACTAAGCTTTACTATAAGCACTAATTCATTGCTATGGTTAATAAAATTGTAACGTGATTTAAATTGCTGAGTTGTCAATCTCTAATAGCTCAGCTAGTAGATCGTTGACCATATAACCCGAAGATCGTGGATTTGAAACCCGTTCAGGGCAGAGTTTCCCAGAGTTGTGTTTAGTTGATTTTAAGTTTGTGTTACCTGTTTTAAAATTCTAAAAAACTAAGTAAAACTGCAGTGTACTCATTGTTTTATTTGCTTGTATAACTAATGCGTTTAATTAAACATTTTATTTCATACTTATTTCAATTCATTAAAATTTGAAAATTCTTACAGAAACTTATCTTTATTCTTCAAAATAAATTTTGAATGTAAATTGCAAACTTATTAAGTTTATTAAAACTTATCGACATAAAATACGAATATGAGATTATTTTTTAAAATCTTTAGATAATAAGCATAAGCGATAACATTTTATTTTCGATTTTTTTATAAGATAAATTGAAATAGCACGGACATGGAAATCTAATACTAGAAAATTATAATCTTATATAAAATACTAACATGAATTAGGGTTCTGATTTTCATTTCAAAATGTTTATATTTTATTTAATAACTGAAACAAAACTATCAACGTTAACGATTACCTGGGTAGAAATCTGTATTTTGGTGTGATGAAACAATATTTTAGGCTTATTATTAAGTCTGTGTTAGCTTTACTCTACATAGAGTATAATATATTTTTAGTCTGACATCAAAATAAATACAGCAAAATGAGTTTACTCTACCTTGGCGTAAATTATATGTCTTTCTCTAAGAAACTTGTATATACCTCTGCAACATGTTTAAGTTAACACTCTTTTACAAAATGATGTTAAAAATAATGCTTTAGTTATAGTTAATCACATCAACTACCAATAGAACTAAAAAGCAATTAAATATTAAAATACATACCAATTTGATTTAAGAATATTCTGACTTCAAACTCATTAAAAAGTCTTTTGGCTGAAAAAAATAAAATAAGATAATACTAAAATATAATTATTATCACAAATAATTTTTTTAAATAATCGAAGAAGTTTTCCGCACCAAGATATAATTCCAACGCTTTAAATAAAATATATAACTAAAGTACATTTATGTATCACCTGAGCTTCGGGCTCTTCCGATAAACATACTTTACATTCTCTCAAATGATAACTTTAATTCAAAAGGATTATTACCTTGATTTAGAGAATTCAAATGATGATATTGATCCATTACAATTGAAAAAAACCGGTATCTACTTATCAACTAAATAAAGTAGTCATGTAACAGATTGTATCATGGGATATAAGCCGAAAACTTATCGACAAAGGTAAATAATAATAATTCTGTCAAATATCGAAGTACATGTCAATTCGATAGCTATTTATATTTGAGTGAATTTTAAATAATACATATGGCTAAATTGCGACTCAAATAAAGTTAGAAAAGCAAACAATATTGCATAAAAAAGCTAAAATCAAAATTGACAAATATATCAAAGTCTAAAGCGAATTTAACATTCAATCTAACTACATAATTTGAAAATATTATTACTTCCTGTAGTTGTAAAACTTTATGTACTAATTTAGAAATTCTAATATTAATTTATTCATTATCAGCAATATTTTTAATAAAATCATAAGCACAATGAACATATTATATTGTGTACAAATTATCACTAAATCTTACGATCTTCTAAAACCAAATTCCAAAGGTTGCCATTACAGTATTCCTGGATCATGAATATTGAATTCTTTTGTAAATCATTCTGGAAGAAACAATATATTATAAAGGAATACATGTTATCCACATTTCTGTTCATTGTCAACAATAATTCTAATTTTTCGTATAAATATTATTAACTCATGAAACAAACAACTATAGATAAAACGTTTGCGATAATTTAGTTATTCAAATGAAAGTAATGTATAGTATCTAATTCAATTTCAAATATGGCGATGTCAGAAGTTTAAATTTTGGATCTGTTCCAATTATTTGCAGTGATCTGTCAATTTAAAGAATTCTAAAGAATTATATAGTTTAGTGGGATCTTCGAACTTTTATAAAAAGATAAAGCTAAAATTGCCTGAATGAAATTCTTGCTTAATAGCACCAATTTGTCGCATTATGTTTTGCTAAAATATATATCACATAATAAATATAAGTAAAGCAATAATGGCAGTGTCGCATACTAAAAGCTAAAAATCAAAAATTTGAAAGAGAATGTTGCAGATATAAAATGTATCTAAATAGTATAGAAATGGATAAATAAAAGACACCAAAAATTACAAACTTTATGTATGTATATGTTATAATGCAGACTATAAAAAACTGAAGGACTAATGGAAATAATATTAGAATTTCTAGTCGTCCTTGTAAAAGTCATACAAATACCAATATGTACAATATATACAAACTTAGAAATTAAGAAAAATTAAGAGACATTAACCTTATAATTTCTACTTCATATTTATTTTTCCTTTAATTGATATCGATTAAAAGATCTTACAATTTATATTTATCAATAATTTTTCCTAAGATATATACATAATTACTATTTGATAGTTTAAAAATGCATTAAATTCATATATTACTTATTATTATAACAGAATAAACTCAGTATTTGGATTATTGATTACAAATTAGCAATCATCCTGGCTACCATGGAGATGGATTTAAAATAACTATATACTAGCAGGTAAAATGTTGGTCAAATAGGAACGAAACCATTTCAATAGCAGACCAGTGAAACTAAATCGGTATTGAAGACGATTCAAAGGAATGTTGTGGTCCACCGGTACTAAAATCCAAGAAAATGACACAAGAAATGTATTCCATTGTTTCGATAAACGTGTAGATAATTATATAGACGACATAAAGCCGTCTCAGCAGAACAATAGTGTCTATAGAACGATTGAAATTCCGGAAGTAGCGAAGTTGACGATAAAAAATTAACTGTCTCTTTAGCAACAACTCTTTCAATGAGTTTAGGCAGAAAAGATAAACCAGATACCGATTGTAGTTAACTAAGAACTTCTTTATCAAGGCCGACTTTTTTAAAAAGTGGCGTGATGGTGGCCCACTTTTGAGACGACGGAAAGTTTCTGTCGGCAGAGAAGAATTGCTGATCTTATAATAGTGTTTCGAAACCCTCATTGAGCTGTTGAATAAGCCACTACGTTGGAGCAAGGTCAAGAATGAATGACTTAGGTTTAGATGTACTGAACAAGCGACGAACTTCCTCGACGTTGGTCGTTGAGAAATGTGTAAATTCATCCTAGCAGGATATATAATCAGAATTTGCACAGGTAGGATAAAAATTCTCCGGACCGTTATAATAATTATTTTCGAAACAAAATAATTCGAAAATTCAGCTGCGTACGTAGTAAATTATAATTTGGCAAAGTGAGTGATTTCAATTTTTGAAAGAGAGAATATATAGTAGACCAAAGTTTAGCCGGATTATAGCTATTTTTCGTAACGAGGCTGAAAAGTAATCATTTTTGTCTTCTTAATTAAATTGTTGGTTAATTCATGTTGAAGAACAAAAGATATTTGGATATCTTTGGAAACACTCTGGATATTTAAAGCACGGGCTCTCCTCTCAAGTTTGTGACCCATACCTCGGGATATGACAATCTTGGTTAAACCAAGGAGCAGATGCACGATCTCTAACAGATTTGTTGATAATAGGGATATGATGTTTCAGAACTTTCGATACTGTGGGATAGATAAAATCAATTATTAGCATCTCTAGAGATTCAGTAGAAAGAGGATTTCTATTAGACAGATCAGAGATTACATCCTGAGTGAATATGACTATGTCAAAAGTTTTCCATTTGCGAAAAGTAAAAAGAATATTAATAGATTCCTGTTTACGTAAATAAAGATCAAAAATAATCAATGAATGGTTACTAATGGTAAATACATTAATTGAAACCGATATTAAGATAAAAACGTTAGGTCTGGATAGAATTAAGTCAAGAGCGTGACTAGTCAGGTGGGTTGGTTCATTAAAGAGCTGATTAAGAATTTAAAAAGCAGTCAGATTAATTAATTTGTTGTAAAAAACTGCCATTATCAGAATGACAGTATTAAAAATACCAGCTGTTGTCGTTAATTCAAACAAATTTCTCTTATAGTAGCTATTAATTAATTTCAATGGTTCCAGACATGATTGATATTTGAGATACTAATTAATAAATAAAAGTATGAATGGAGAAGAGGTCACTTACGACAAAGGTGTACAATTCGACGACATTGCTGTGCTTAAATTCTTGAAGCAGATTACACTCAGTATCCCAGTTTGAGAAGTTAAACTTTTTTATCTCCTTCACTGCAACTTTCTTTGAGGGATTCTGTGAGAGACCAAGTTCAAGATATTTATATCCTTGAAATATTGTCTAGACTTCAAAAATACTGGCAACATGATACATATATATAAATATAAACATGAAAAACTACCTACTATAATATAAAGCATAGTAATACTTAATAATGATAATCTTACACGTATGTACAGGTAACTGTATTTCAGGCAATACTGTTTCAAATATAGAGATTAATGTAGAGTTTAGTCTATCTTAAAAGAACAGAAAGGTATAAATGTTTCTTAAAAATGAACAATAACATGCAATATTAGGCTTGTCACATCCAATATTTTCATCTAAAGTAAAAACAATATTACCATAACTGGAAATAATAATATCTTATAATAATTTATAAACTAGGCTTTAACCTTGGTGAAATGTCCTCTAAAAACATCCCCGAAACCCCCGGAGCCAATTTTATCACTACTGTTCCATGTAAACTCTCTGTATGTTGCGATATTTCTGAAATACAAAACAAACTTGAATTATAATACAAAAATAGATTAAAGAAATATACATAACTATTAATATTCTATTTTAAATATTATAACTCAATAGTATAATAAAAGCATAAAATATTGGGCTTCCCTTGGCAACATTGGATTAAGTAAAATAAAGTAAGATAAAAAGAGCTTGCTGCGGTAAAATAACGTATTGCACTATATTATCACCACAAAAGACTATATCACCAGTTCATTAGGGATAAATGCAATTAACAACTCAAACGCGCATTCCGAGGCCAACTTCAACGTCCAGATATACTGTAGATTGTGTATGTTAAGAAATGTCCTCAAGACCAAACCTCTCACCGAAGCATGCTCTAAAAGCCTTCTAAAATCAGATCTTTCCAACTCCCGGAACTGCATATACATTCATTCCTGCTCAGCCTGTAACTCCACTTACATCGGAAGTACAATACGCCAACTACACCACCGCTATAGAGAACATCTCACAAACACGAATAGTAGCATTCACAAACATTGGCAATCCTGCCAGGCTGAATTTTCCACTTCCATTCTACACAAAGAGATCGATCCATTCAAACTTCGCTTCAAAGAAGCCATGGCCATCACCTCACGTCGACCTGTTATCAGCTCTAAACTAGAGTGTGAAGAACTTTCCAATCTTATGGCTCCCTCCACTTCCATTCAAACTTTGCTTCAAAGAAGCCATGGCCATCACCTCATGCCGACCTGTTATCAGCTCTAAACTAGAGTGTGAAGAACTTTCCTATCTTATGGCTCCCTCCACACATTTTTATGTACGCTATTTATAGATACACTAGAATTTTATTTACATATTTGATGTTATTTTATTTTTTGTGTTAAACAATTGTAATGATACCTTTTCTTTCTCCTCATTTTGCAGAATTTGTATTCTTTTATAGATAATGCATTATTGTATTTTTGTTGAATCGTATTTTTAGATACTTTCACTGCCATGTTTTTTACCTTATTCTCAAACATTAGTCTTTAATTTCTTTCCATCGATTACAGAATTTCTTATTCCTTATATTTTATGACATAATTCCTACACAATCACAATTACCTATTTAAAATCGTCAATACATATATATTTTCCTACATCATCTTATCTTACCATTACTCAATCGCATGCTTTTATACCCAGCGTATCGCTTTTATGGTCATATTTTTCATTTCATGAATAGAGTGATTAGAGGGATTATACTTCTAAATAATTAAATAAATAATTTTATCACAAAAAGTGCTTTTTATCTTATTCTATTTTATAGTATACAATATTGTAGCAATTCAATACATACATACACAATTGAATCTAAATCACTATGAATAAAGAAAATGCATAATTTGCATGTAATATGTCTAATGTGTGATAAGGTAGTACAATGGAAAAGATGATCTATCTAGACCCTAGGGGTACTACCAGGAATTATTTTCGTATGGTGTTTACATAAAATATAGTTTATGGGAGAGGTTGGAATATTGTTTAATTGTATTTTTTTACAAATAAATTTGTATAAGCATTGGTGAGTTTATGAATTGAATAAATATTCTTAATATCTGACTTTTTTATTCCATTCTACAGTTGAGTTCTACAAATGCTTTTCACTATCACTTTATTAAATCAATATAACTGGAGATTGTATTTATTTCAATTGCTAGTTACAGCTCTGTTTTTTAATTGATCATATATCTTTTTTGTGTGATTTTGTATTGTTTTTGTTTTAAACATAAAGATCGGACTATTAGGGTTAAGTTGTCTAGAGAGGACATCTGTTATATTAGCTTAAAATTGAAATGGCAATATTTCATTGATATATGTAGCATAAACTGACAGCCATATTCATTGAACAGAAACAAACAATTACTTCATCCAGTTAAATTATACCATTGGATTTATTTTCTTGCATAAATTTATTGAATACCTGTAGATTAGATTCATATTGTAAGGAAATGTCAAATATTTTTGTAAATTTTCATTTATTTCAAAATAAAGAATCGGATTACTTTTATTGTTTAAAATATAAATAGATTTGATTTGAGCAGCCTTTCTAAATATATATTTTTAATTTAAGGAAAATTTATTAAAATGTCATTAGTGAACTTTTGAATTATAATATTTTAACATTATAAAGATAGTCAATCTACGTGGATGAATTGACATTTGGTAAGATTGAGAGTTCATTTGTTTATTTGGTACCATGTGCATATTTTTGAAATTCTTCATTTGCAAATGTGTATATGTTTTCTGTATTAGGTGCATTTGTTGTTAGTGCTGTATCATCAGCAAATAAATTTAGTTTAGTACTGTTATTGTTACTGCAATGGGTTATATCATATTATATATAGATAAATGGTATATTACTGCTCTTAGTTCATCTATTATTGAATGTTTTTTTCTAAAGCAATATTGATTATCAATTACTAGCTTATATTTATTCAAAAAAGAATTGATTCTTTAACTGATAGATTCTTCAAATATTTTTCATAGGGATGGTAGAAGTGAGATAGGCCTATAATTTTCACATTTTGTTTTTTCTGCCTTTAGATGTGTTTATTTTACCTACTTTAAGATTATCTGGATATTTTTTTGGATTTATATAATAGATCAATTAGCTTAGCAATTGTGTTACTTAAGTGAGCTCTTGCTAAATTATAAGCAATATTAGGAATATTGTCCATTCCCACCCAATATAGAAAATATTTTCAAAAATTATATTATAAGCATATTTTTGAGATAATATAATATGTAGGGTAGGATAACTATATAAATATCATAAAAATGTGCAGCAAGCATTTTACAAGGCTTGAAAATGCATCATAAGCATTTTATATAGGCTTAAAACGTACCATAAGCATTTTATATAGGCTTAAAATGTACCATAAGATATCTTGTCTTTAAAATGTATTACAAGCATTTTACAAGGCTTGAAAACATGTAGCAAGCATTCTATACATCTTTAAAATGTGCTACAAGATATCTGTATGATGTAAAAATATACAACAATTATTCTATATGGCTTAAAAATCGGGGTAAGATATTTTAAATTGCTTATTTTTAAGCGTAATAGAATGCTTGGCCTATACATTTTTAAGTCATGCAGATATTTTATTATATGTCTTTTTTTTCACTAATTAATTATATATATGCTTGTCATCTATTTTTACATCATGCAGATATTTTGTTGGATATTTTTAATACTTGTAGAATGTTTGTATTATTATTTTTTTTTTAAATATCACCTTTTTAATTTTTTATTTATAAAAATGAATTATTTAAAAAAAATGTTTAGTAAATCTAATTTATCTATTTTAACATTTCAATAGTATTTCTTAAATTTTTTAAAGGCTCTTTCTACAGTCTTGGCCAAAAGTTTGCAACATTTGACAAAAACAAATTTTTTCTTATGTTATTTTTATATACATTGTTTAGACTTATACTACTACCAAAAAAATATGTAAAACTGCAAAATATACCATAATAACCTGAATATATTTAAATACTTTATTTTTGTTTCTTTAAACAGGGTTCAAAATTAGGACCAGTGGCATGTGGTTTACTACTCGGGCGTGTTGACAATCAATGTCACATGCCCGGCTGGCTAGTACATAATCACAGACTTCAATCACTATAATTCTATTTAGTCTTTGTTTATAATACACATACACACACGTTTTAGTAATGTGTTGTACTAGCTGTGTTGTAGTACAATAATAATTGTACTACTCTACCATATGTTAACATTAATTATTTTCTATTGCTTTTACTAAATAACACTTGTACTCTGAAAGTGAAGACTTATAGTACTACTCAATTGTATGTTAACATTAATCATTTTTTATTGCTTTTACTAAATAACACTTGTACTCTGAAAGTGAAGACTTATAGTACTACTCAATTGTATGTTAACATTAACCATTTTCTATTGCTTTTACTAAATAACATTTGTACTCTGAAAGTGAAAAGACTTATTGTACTACTCAACATAAATTAACATTATATATATATAGATAATATCATATATATATGATATTATCTATAATGCAATCAAAAATGACAATGTTCGATATACAGATTATGGAATTAATTTTTTTTAATTCTCTGGGCTAGTAGAAAGAGGCCTTGGCTAGTTCATTTACCAATTAATTAGCAAGGTGGCTAGTGAGTCTAGAAGTTAATTTCGAACCCTGTTGTATTAGTACAACCAAAATTTACCATAGGATTGAGCCAAATTGTTTATCTAGTAGAGATAAAGAAAGAAAGCTATTTATATCTATGCCAATAATTATGTATATATGCTGTGAATGTGTGTTATTGTACATCCATATATAGTTTATTTAATAGATGCTAGAACAATGATTAGAACCTGATGTATTAAATTTAGAACTATATCTTAAGAAAAATATATTTATAATTCTCCATTAGGTACTCAAAATACCCATTACCAATTTTTCAAAAACTACCTGCCCAATGAGATGGGTAAAAGTAATTGTTATCCATCCAAGCCAAAATGTACTTGTCACAGGCTACCATTTGCTCATTGATTTTGAACACTGAAAAATGTATAATTAATATTTCATTATTAAGTGAAATATTATATCATTAGTATTTTTTATGTAATCATAAATAAAACTGTCACTGAAATTTTTTCTAAAAGAAATATTTGTTTATATTTTAGGTTACAATAATTTAGCAGACAATTAAAAAAGCACTATATTATTTTTAAGTTACCAAGAGTCAGAGACTCAGAGATAGCTCCAAATTATAACAAACTATTTATATTCTTATTTAGGATAGAATGCTATAATTTATTTGGAATATAAAAGTGCTGAATGAATTGTAACTATACAAATGATATACATATATAGGCATATCCAGTATCTGGAATAATATTAGAAAAGGCCATTTTAAGGAGTTATAAGCTGTTTTACTCTTTATCTTATAGTTTTATAAATAGATGATAGACTATAATTATAGTACATATTCTATAATATGTTAGCTGCTTTTAGTTTTAATAATAGAAAGTGTCTATTGGTATGTACATACATAATGATTATTCAATGGTATTCTATAGAGTGGAATATTATTATTTGGTCATCACTATGTTGCAAGAGTCTCAGCACATAAAGAAAATTGTTATATGCCAAGAGTGACTCTATATGCTGAGAGTGAGCAAACATAAAATCTATATGCTGAGACTCTCTGCACATTAAGAAAATTGTTACATGCCAAGAGCAGATTTTTTTTTAAATAAACAATGGATAGTGAGATGCTTGATAATCATGGTGTGGCTGGCCAGCTTTTAGTAGCATTTAGGGGTTACTTGTTAATACATTCATTTTTATTTTTTTATGTTTTGTCTAAATACCGGCATATGACTCTTGGCAAGTAACAATTTTCTTTAGGTGCTGAGACTCTCGTAACCTATAAATCACATTATTATTATTGGTACATACATACTATAATACTATGTCTATAGTATTGAAGCTTCTATTGTCACATACTGTCTAAGCTGACCATATTAACATTCCAGTAACCCTGAATTAGTCATAAATTTATAACATCTAGTAACCCTATATTTCATATTTTGGAGGTATAGAGATGGCCATGGCCAATAAATGGAGATTGCCTAATGCAGTTGTATACTGACTTATAGATATTATATTATACCTATTATTAATAATAATAATTAAATATGAGAATCTGATTATATAATTAACAATAACAAAATTAAGATAATAGGATACATTAATTGAATCAAATTGAAACAAAATATAATCTAGCTAAAAATTATTTGTTTGGAAATTTAAATTCAGCACATTTCAATGAATTGTTATCCATTGCAGGGCTCAAAATTGGGTTCCAAAAAAAAAAAAAAAAAAAAGGCGAGCGGCCTATAAATACGAGCTTGCAAGTAATTTTTTAATTTAATTTAGACTTTAGAATGCATTTCCTAGCATCTCAGACATAGCTTACAGATATTAAAGTATACTTAAATCATGTGTTTTTATAGAATATTTTAGACACTGCCCCCCCCCATCCAATTTATTGCATATTTTAGTAAATCTTGCGCAAAAAGTCAGATTTCTGATTAAAATCGGAAGATTGACAAGTATGTATATAACAATAACATTTCAATCAACCACAAAAACATAATCAAAAAGCAAAATACAAATAAAGTCCAACAATTTATGGGACTTCATTTTTAAGTTGATAATAAACACCGCAAATGGTTGCAATAAACTCTGGATTAAATTAAT
>JAYRBW010021929.1:0-12640 GCA_036023295.1 Invenusta paracnida
CCACGTATACGTTAGTTATTTAAACCACGTATACGTCACTTATACGTGGCGTATATCCAATTTCTTCTTTAAAACGTGCTCGCCCCGTATACGTGACGTATACGTATTTTTCAATAAGTACGTATTCGCCATTTTCACCAGGGCGTGATGCGTTAATGGCGTGACTTCGGACGTACACCTGGCGAAGGATTCCACATGGACCATAGAGGTTTCAGCAGTCTTCTCACAAGTGCTCAGATCTTCGTTATTTTCGTAGGCGAATCGGAGAAACGTATTGGAAAAGTCTTCTCGCCTCTTCCCAATTTTTGATGCCGAAAAAAGAACCTGAGACTTCTCACAGAAAATGCGCTCTGTGACAATCCTACATTGGAGATTGCCAGACTTTATGTTGTCGATTTTTAT
Organism: Invenusta paracnida; assembly: GCA_036023295.1. NCBI lineage: Eukaryota > Metazoa > Platyhelminthes > Proseriata > Coelogynoporidae > Invenusta > Invenusta paracnida. The sequence continues at coordinate 403 of JAYRBW010021929.1, forward strand.
ATATAGTTTACGATTCTCATATTCAGGAAGAATATAATATGAAACAGAGTTTCTCGTCATATTTCGCGGACTGATATCTAACAATAAAATATGATTTATTCAGTTTTTTAGAGTTGCTCAAATTGCAGTTTTAAATTATTTTAATACTTTACAAAAAGACAAATTAGTTTCAGCTGCGGCTCATGGCAATTTTAACAAATGTTTTGAATAATCAATAAGATACTAATTACGAATTTTGAAATGTCTCGGTCAAAGCTGATCATTCCAAGCATCAAAAGTATTAGAATCCAATAAAACGCAAACTTATAGTCAATGTCATGGTTACTGAAAATATAAATTTATGAACGTTTTTCTCCTGTAAATTTGTCTACAAATTAGTAGGGAATTTCCGGAGTAAGTCACATGTGATTTGTAGTTCGTGAAACCCAATCATGTAGATTTGTAGATTTTCTTCAGTATGATTTGAAAAAATCGTTTGTAATAATAATTCGTAAATTTGTAGTTCGTGAAACCCACCCCAGTTACTATATTTTACATTCAGACGATCAAGCCAAAACTAATTAATTATATTTCACTGTACCCATATCTATAAATATATGTACGTATATGCATGAAATATTACTGCTATAACTTAGATATGATCTGTAGCTTTATTAAATATCGACTTCAAATTAATAATGAATTTTGTACATAAATTTAGTTTGACAATTTAAATAAAACATGAGCATAATGATTCAAAATTTAGAAAATGATACATATATTTCAAAAAGATGAGCTACACAGAATCTGAAGCTGTCATTTACTTGCGTATGCATAATTCACATCGAATATTTAAGTTCCTTTATTTTTTAGGCCCTATGATAATTAATATAGCATAAATATATGTTTTACATGAATGATTGAATATTTTGACATATACCAGGAATAAATAAATTATACTTGTGTAAATAAGTATATAGGTAGGTACCTATTTCTGTTTTAATTTACAAAATAATTTGTATTACATGTTGTTATTATGCACTTTTTATTTATAAATGTTCACCATAAATAGAGATAAGTATCATATATTATGCTCTTATATTTAACAATAAAACCGCATGATTTTGTTATTCAACAACATAACATTCAAGGAAACCCTATATTGATAAAGTAAGAAAAATACAGTCATTGAGTATAATATATTAATTTTTTGTAACAGACTTTTGATGCATTTTCTTCACCTACATTTTTTATATTTCTGATTATTCTTGCGTATAAGCATATTATATATACATATAATTAACAAAGTTTGAAATTTTATGTTATGTGTATAACCAATTTTGTAGAAAATAAAAACGAATGAATATTAAAATATAAGTTTATTACTGCTTAAAAAGTAGGCGGAATAAATATTAAATATATATATACAGGAGAGTAAGTCATCAAAGCATAAATAATGCACATCACAGTTCAAAATTAAATAAACTACCATTTGTACGCAATGATAATAAAAAATTATAAATAGACTAAAAGAAAACTGAATTTATGAAAACGTAAAAAATTCAAACAATTATAAAACCCAGTTAAAACTTTTTTTTATGTACTTTATGTATATATAAATGAAATATAATACAATCTTTCATAGAATTAAATAGAGATTTCAGCGAAAAAGAAAAGCAATACATTGTATTTATCTAAAAATAATGAAATATTGTTTGAACAATTCAAAGTGTCTAAATGTACTGCGAATAATTGTTCATGGAACATTTGTATCAATTGTATTTTAAAAATTATGTAATGTTGCATACTTACATGGAAATTGTATTATATAACTTTGTATAGCTTCGGATTAGTCCATTACAATTATTCACTTTAAAAAAAGAGTATAAACTTGATTTAATGAATATACAGACAGTGATATAAAATGTAACCAATTGTTATTAAGTACACTAATTAAACAGCTATACAAATTTGTGAAAGGCAAAGATTGTTAGAATAAACCAAATCTAAAGGAAAATGTATGAAGCATGAAGCATGGTTTTAACCTAAACTTCCAATCATTTCAGCAATTGTACTGCACAGCAACTATAATTACATAATAAGACAACATAATCCTTCTTCAAAACTAATAATTTCATATTATCCAGTCTTATAATATTATATGTAACATATCAGTATCTTTGTAATAAAATCATAGGTTATAATACACACTTAAGTAATTTTAAGGTTTCATTTAACATAATATAGTCAATATGAATACAGATTTTCAAGTTTTATCAATACAAACAAAATTGATATTTCTCTTGGTTATTGGTTAGATATCAATCAATTCAGATTTTATTTGACATGACTTAAATATAATTTTCAGCTTGATTAATTATGGTACATTTTATGTTAATTACTTCTCTTTATCAATGTCCCTATCAAAACTCTCACAGAGGTTGTTCAAAGGACCATTGCTTGTGGGAAATGGTTCGGATTTTTTCTTGTTATACTGTCCTTGTTGACCATTCTGTTGTTGTTGATTGGCGTAAATCTTTCCAAACGGGGAAGTGGATGGAAGATGTATCGGACACAAGATGAGACCAATTACGATGACATGAAGTAGCCAACATTGATTGTATCTGGAATGTAAGAACATGGTGACACGAAACAAAATGAAAAATTAACAGCAATAAGTGCATTTAGAATGTGTTATATTAAAAATTTATCAATATATAAAGCCACAATTAGAGTGGATTCATAGCAGGAAGAACTAGGTATCTAAAATACCAAAATATTAATATTTACTAAATAAACCAGTTTATGTATACTTATTGTCGAACCATTTAAAAATTATTCGAAATCTTTTGTAGATATAAGTGATTTTATGACGTCATATTGTTTAACGAGCTTGTACTATGAAAATTCCAAGAAATGCTAAAAAGGTTCATTAAATAATAATGAGAATTAAATTCTGCTCTTCATAGAAATATACTTCAAATATAAGTCAAAATGACAAACACTTTATAAATTTTCAAATACATGTAATTTCAACTTTTAAAATAAATAATTTACTTTCAAGGGTGTAATTAAGTTGCATTATATAGCAATAACCTATATAATCATCATATATTACTTAAAAAGACTACTATATAGTACTATGTTTTAATAGCAAAGTAATAACATTTACACGATATAATAAGAATAAATATATGAATTCTATAAGCAATATTTAATCAACGTTTCTAAAAACTACTTAAGTATATTGTAATACAGATAAAAGAAGCTAGTTAAAAGTTTGACTTCAGCGCAATAAAATAGTTCATTGTTGATTATTTTGAATATATATAATAAAATAAACGAAAAATTTAATATTTCTTTTAAATTCGAGTTCATTAATCCTTTTTATTTACCTTCACATTGCATATTATCAGACTTTAAAAAGTCTTTTCACACGCTTATAAAATTTAAATTTATTTCCATGTTTTCAAAAACGTTTCGCAAAAATATTTCTATAACAGAACGGTCGATTTCGAATTTAGTGTGAAATTATAATTTGCAATTTTATTTTTTGATAAGTGGAAACATTATCGTAGTAATACTGTTAATTAAATTTTAGAGTGTGAAACTTCTACGGGGAATATTTTCATTTTTTGTTAAACATAACAATGTTTCGAGAACTAATATTATTATGTATCAAACAATTCAAAAGGAATATCTTTTGAAGAATATGATTCGTATAATAACACTGACTAAATGCAGCAACTTATATAAATATGACGTGAAACCATAACTCACGCATAGAATATGATTGATTCGCGCCAGTTCAAAAGAACAAAGGGAACGAGCATGTAACTAATCATAAGTTGAGTTCCACTCCATGTGATTAAATTGTAGAACAGACGATGCTTAGCCGAAGCCTGGAACACTGGCCTGATATATCTGCGAACCTGTCATGAATATTATTAAGATAACATTACTTATTATCACTTTTTAAATTGTGGGTTGAAAATATATACTCAAACAATACAATAAACACATAAAACACTATACAAAATTTAGAAAAACATGAATAAAAATAAATAAGAATTTGTTTTGAAAATATAGTGTTTACTATGTACGATTTTACAAACAGATATTTTGTGTAAGCTTGTGAATTATATATTAATTAATTGTGCAAAAGTTTTTGTATTCCATTAATTAAAATTAAACAATTTAAGGCACAGTTAATGATACTGTGGTAAAAACAAATGACGTACATATTATTATTTTTATTATTAAGCACGGACTATATTAACCCTATTTTGATTACTGAATATTTTGAGTACCGTATTCCTTTGTTGTTTATGAATTAAACCTTTGATCAGAGTTAATTATAATGAAAGGAAGTACATTTACAATAAATTATATATAATACATACAAAATAAACTATAAATTATTTATAAATTTCAACGTTTATGTTATTTTCACAAGAAAAAAACTGACATTATAAAAGTCTTAGCTACATAGAATATAACATAATTATTTGTGCAATCTATAATACATATATAGTGAATAAGCCTATTTTTATCCTTTTAATAGGAATTCTAAACCAAATAAACTTATTTAATAAACATATTTATATATATGTAGTAAATGTCTATTATATAGGGTAAATTTCAAACGAGGTAAACCCTGATAATATAGTATATAAGACTTTAGCCTAATTTATGACCTTTCTAGCAGCATGTGTGAGTGGTATCCCGAATAGAAAGGAAATGTAATAGCCAGGGAAGAGTCCATGCCACACAGCCGAGAGAAGGAAGGTAACTGGGGTTCGAACCCGGCTGTCCACTCGCATATAGCTCGTATGTCGAAGCCAGAGGTTCGTTCGCTTGTTCCAGGCATCGATGTAGGTCTTTGGTGAAGTGGCCGTCTGTTCATTCAAATAAAATCATAATGGGTGCATTATGAACTACAATTAAAAATTAAAAATTCTACGATTTACTAGTGTAAAATTTACAAGTATTATTTCCTAACGCTTTTGAACCGAAAAAATAAAAAATCTACAAATTCGTATCGTAATGTATTTTGGTTGTAAAGCGTAATTAAGTTACTTAGTAGATTTATTTTTAGAGAAGTAATTTAAGGTAATCCTTTTGTGTTACATAATATATTTAACTTAAAGGTATCGATCACAATGAAAATATATTCTATACTGACACATTTTAGATTTGAACCAAGAAAAAAGCGGTATACATAAAAAGTGCATCATTCGTTACAGAGTTAAGTATTTCTTTACAACTATACTGTGTGAATCAAGGTCTTTATATAGTAAAACCTACACGCTTAAAATTTAAAAAGCTTTCCAAATACCCTACATATGTTTTTCCTGTGCCTCATTTTTTGTTTCTTATATGGAAACATATTCCAATAGTGAACTAATATATTCAAGCAAAAATATTACTGCTATTCTTGAAGGCTTCACGAGAGTGATTATAATAGGTATCAGCCTTAAACTAATTGCTTTTTCCTGAATTTCATGAAACTTAATGTCAATGTGCTCTCTATTAAGATGAGCCACTTGACAAATAAACACCCAGGTTAATGTACATCATTTATTTTGATGAAATACTATATTTTAGGAGTCTTCGACTGCATACACTATTCTATATAATTCTTAAATATTGTTATACATATGTATATACTATGTAGTACGCACACTATACCCCTATCACACTTTTATCACCATATTATGGCGTATCCTCTATAAATACCTATTAAATACAATTTTAATTGCACTTTTAATGTGGAGGCGGTGGCCGTTTTGGAAAAAAATTACAAATTCTATAACTCTTATTGTACACACTAAAAAAAGACGTTATATCAAAGAAAAATATAACGTCAAAATTGCTCGAATATAACTTCAAATTTGACGTTATATTCAAGCAACGTCAAATATATCTGTGATTACATCTAATGTTAAATTTGATGTTATACTTGGTTATATTAAAAATTACAGTAATACCAATGAAATAAATGAAATGAAGTGAGTAATATATAATTATTATCTGTGGATACTCAGGGTGGTTCGATTAGTATAGACTGAATCCTGCGAGGGTTTCACGACCTGTGAATAGGGCTCTTGGACGACTTCGCAGTGCCCCACTGTGGGATCTTGGACGAAAGGATTGGCTCATACGCGGAGATCTTAGAGGTGATCCGCTGTGAATAAACAGATCAGATCTTGGACGAAGTGGTTGATCAATACGCAGAAATCTTAGAGGTGTTCCGCTGTGGATACACAGAGGTCCTGGACAAGGTGGTTGATCAATACGCAGAAATCTTAGAGGTGTTCCGCTGTGGATACACAGAGGTCCTGGACGAAGTGGTTGATCAATACGCAGAAATCTTAGAGATGTTCCGCTGTGGATACACAGAGGTCCTGGACGAAGTGGTTGATCAATACGCAGAAATCTTAGAGGTGTTCCTTTGTGGATACACAGAGGTCCTGGACGAAAAAGTTGATCCATACGCGGAGATCTTAGAAGGGATCCACTGTGAATACACAGTGGTCCTGGACGAGGTGGTTGATCATTACGCAGAAATCTTGGAGGTGTTCCACTGTGGATACACAGAGGTCCTGGACGAAAAGGTTGATCCATACGCGGAGATCTTAGAAGGAATCCACTGTGAATACACAGGGGTCTTGGACGAAGAGGTTAATCAATACGCAGAAATCTTGGAGGTGTTTCGCTGTGGATTCACATGGGTCTTGAACGATGTGCAAATAATGTCATCGTGTTTCAAATAGTTATTAATCTGCAGTTCAGATTCTTCGTAATAGCGAATAGAGGTTATAGATTCACTTTTGCAGCACATTTGTTCACCATATTTCACAAGAAAAACACATAGAATGACTTCCTTTGCACAAAAACAATTAATTGTACAGAAAGAGTACTATAGTTTACCTCCCATGACTAATATATAACTAAGCTTTCTACTATATATTGTTCATACCGCAGCCTTCCTGTCCACAGTATCTAGATGTCCGTGTGTATTATAGATTATCTTGCCTAAAGGCAGTGACTCCTTTCTTTCAGCGTATTTCATGTGACATCATTGTTATATCGCGTTTACACTTTCTGCAATCGAGTGTCCAATCCCGCTCTACTATATATAGGTATTCTTGGTATATATTATGTTAGTTTAATATAACGTCAAATTTGGTATAATTATTCTATTTTTACTATTAATTTTGAAACGAGGATAACCTAATGTCAAACATAATCTCACGTTAAAAATAAAATTTGATATAACGGCAGTTACACGTTATTTCTTTTAGTGTGTACTCGTAATTTTAAAAATAATTAAAATAAATAATATCATCAGTATAATTAAAATAGTTGTTCATACAATTTGAGATTTACTTGTCTATATTTATATGCGAAAAATTGTAATACTATGAGGATCTATCTATATATCACCTTCAATCATTGAAATTAAAGTTCCGGCTTGCTCCAATCTTAACATTGTTTTAAGCCATTAAGATGAAACTCATTTTGAATTTTGAAATTATTCGGTAAATGCTAACCATTCCAAACAATAAAAAGGTATCAGAATTCAGCAAAACACAAAATTATAGCTACTATCAGTTACTAAAATTACAAATTTACGAACGCTTTTTTCTCCCGTAAATTTAGTTGAGAATTCCCGGAGTAAGTTTTGTGTTCCCCTTGTGATTTGTAGTTCGTGAAACTCAAGCACGTAGATTAGTAAAATATCGTTTATAATAGTAATTCGAAAATTTGTACAGTTTGTAAACGCTATCGTAGTAGATCTGTAGATTTGTTTTAGTAAAATAGTAAATTGTAGTTAATAAAACCCTTGTGAGGTAGATGAATGCCATTTAAATATAACTATACCAAAAATAGAAATATTAGATCTACGAAATTTCCCAATATATCACGCGTGAATAAAATAACTACAACTAAATTCCTCATATAACAGTATTGAAATGATTTATTTATAAATAACGCTTCTCTCCTTTACTAGTAATTGTCTACCGAAGTGTATTAGTCAACAAAACACAGAAAATTGGCAATGAGCTGTGAGCTGTGAGCTATTAAAATATTAGGAAGTCATTTTTTTTAACGTACAGTTGTGTAATACATATATATGAAAGAGAATTAAGAGAAATTTATTTTTTAGTCATTTACTCAGACCTCTACTTCAAAATGTTTTTTTTAATGTAAACATCAATTAATTAAATGAAATGAAAAATATATTAAAAAACAAACAGAATGCTAATAATTATCTATAATACAGAATAAGTTTAATACCTATGTATAACATTTCTAAGTAAATAATAAACTATAAAGTAGTTAGATGTTATGTTTCGTATATTTTATTCAGTAATAAAAACTGCAAAATATGAACAGTAAAAATATATAGAATACTCGTATATATATAAAATAAAAATATACGTTAAAAAATATATTCCTAAAAATGCTAAAAGTACATGGTCGAACTTCATATTATGTGTCTTATACACATCATAATTTTGTAGAATACTACAATAAAGACACAATTAAGACAAAAAAATAATAAGACGAATCACTCAAAAATTACATTACGTCGTAAGCGAATTTTATTTTTGTTATAATGCAATAATTATTAATGGAGATTACCGTATTGTTGCCCGACATATTGACTTGATAAAATAAAGTAAAGTGCCTAAATCGAGTAAATTGTGTGCTGCATATGGCTGTTCAAATTTAAAAAAATACACATAATTAATATTATACTACTGATAACAAGGTGTCAGTCAAAAGTAGTAAGTCACATTTTTTAATACAAATTACATAACTTTTATAATAACATTTATGAAATTTTTGAATTTTTAAGGGTGGAACAATGAATAAAATATGACACTTCCAGCAAAATTAACAGTGACACCTCTTGCCACTCTTACTCTATGATAATGCCTATGTATACAGTTTGTAATAAAAAAAATTTAAGTTTTAAATGGATTAATACTAAAAAACATCACAAAGAAACGCATATTATAGAGAAATAAAACTTAAATAATTGTAAAATTATAACGTTTTAATCCCAGCAAATGGTTTTAACTTACTTCAACTGCAAATGTATCAACGTTACTGAGTAAGTCCCATTTTTCAGTTGATGGATTGTAACCGATTCCGGTAGCAATGCAAATAAACTCTCCTATATATAGTAAACGAAAATTATACTTAAAAAATAGTGTGAAAAAAGTTCTTTCACTGAATAGTGAACCATGTACTAGCAAATATAAAAAATAAGTATTTAATACAAAAACACATATTTAGAAGTGTCACTATTATTCAAACTGTACATAATAATATTTAAATTTATTTTAACAACATATAATTCTTCTCATAAGTTTTTTTTCAATTAATGATATAAAAATGTGAACAAAAAATTAAACAACACAAGATTACTATTTTTTATTTACAGAATATAATACGCAATTAAGTCCCGATTGAAATATACATATAACAAATTAAAATGATATTACATTACATTACAGAGTTTAACAATATAGTAATTCAAGATATGATTTGGAAGAAGGAATTTTACTACAACAAACAATTGTCTAAAATTAAATAGATTTTCTTTCCATGTATTATAAAGTAGCTTACCAAGTGCCCATGCAAAATAATATTTATGTCGACACAGGTGCATCGAGAGTATCATATATAAAGTGCGTTGTCCAAAAGACCATTTCGAGAAGTCAGATAAATCTAAAAAAATGGATAAAAAGTAAAATAATCTTTTAAGAGTTGTGTATATAGTCATAATCGTGACTACATTTTGATTAAAGCTTTTATATCGACCTCGATTATCATCTCACCTGCATTCCGTGAAACTGGAAACAAGGGAGAGATTTGTACAAATACTACGTAGTGAAATACAACAATAATGAACTTCTTTGGAAGTATAGTCTGAAATAGGGGAATAAAGATGGTCTTTGTCAAAATAAAACAATGTCCCTTATAAGTGAAATAATATAGCAATAAAGCAATGATCCATATTACTATTAGCCAAAAATTGCAAAAAGGGTGTTAGCGCATATCATAAAAGAACTGAAATGAATTATATTAGCTCTTAAAAATATATGTTTGACCTGTGCTAACTATAAGTTTGTTTTCTATTGGCATATTTGTCATTGACAATATATTCAGTATTATAATACACTTCATAAATATTTTTAAAGTATAATTTCTAGAAGCTATCAATTTCCTTAACTCATAATTAGGATTTTAAGTATATATAAAACAAAAGTATAATGATAGTAGAACTAATTTAGTTTAAGTAAAATAAACGTTGTCAGCTAAAGGCCGATATATTTTTTAAGAGCTAACAATTAATTTTAATTTCCGTTCTTTTATGATATTAGCTAACACATTTTTTGGCTAATAATATTATCACAGTTTTTGGTTGAATACTTCGAACATGTTATTGTACCTAATTATAGGTTGCTCGATTGAGCTTACAACCTACTGAGCTTTTAACTCTACCCAATAGTATGTATGTAACTAGTACACAGCTGTATCGATTCGACGATATCATTTTGTCTTGTGGTTAAGGAGCAGTTAACCAATCACTGATGAGCAGAAGACAACATTGATTGAACTAGTAAACGTGTACATTCCACTTTTTAAATGATGGACAAAACTATGATATATAATCGTATTACTATACAAACAGGCATACTTTAATTAATTAAATATAAGTTACCACAATTTATTTCATAATTTCATCAATAATGATAGTATAGTTTTTCCCTGTGATTCTAGCTATATAAATGTTGTTCTTTCCAAATATTAAGTTAGTTTATAATATGTTAGATAGGAAAATAAATTATTTTCCTATATCTCCATTTCTTTAGCGCAGCTATAAACAGGAAAATTGAAATGCTAATTAATTTAAAGCAGCGCTACACAATAACAGGTTTTGTGTTTTAAGTTGTGAAACAGTGGTTGCTAGTGGAAGATATCATTTTTCTCATCTGTGAAACATTTCAAATATATTCTGAAAATTTTATCAAAATCAATTGAAGTTAAGGGGTGTTATTCGGTTTGAAAAAAGAAGAAGACAAATAAAATAATAAGAACGACGAAAAAAGACAATTTTTGACACTTAATATCTCGGATTCTATAATAGCTATGAGCATAACATTTGGCATACTGATTAACTTTTGGCGGCGCTACACGATAAAAGTTCAATTATTTCAAAATTCTAAATAGCTTTTAAATGGTAGCTATTTAAAAAATGCTCATTCTTGTGATATTCTAATATACCTACTGTATGTATGCTCACACAAGCTAACAAATAGGTTTAGATATATTTCTATCCAACAGTTTTAATAAACTTGGCTATAAATAGAATAAAAAAGAATTATACACACACATTGTGAAACAGACAACATATGGAGTATTATCGTACGACAACCGCTTCTAACATACTAAATTCAAAGGCTATTATTATTTCTATGTCGTATGATCAGAGTATTAATTCAAATATTGTATACTTTATATATAGGTACTGGAAGCTAAATCAAAGAATATATTATGCACAAATGTACATACACACATATGCGTAATTTAAAGTAATATAATTACTGCATGTTCACCCGACTCGCCCTTTGGTGTAACAAAATTAAAAAAAACTAATAAATCATGTCAACAATTATAGGTATATATAAATACACCATAAATATTTACAATGCATAATAGGGATTGCATTTTTTTATCTGTTGAGAAAAATAATCTCTATTTGTCAAGTAATGATAATATAATTTATTTAGTTATATTATGTTAGAAGACAAAATCTTTCGAATAGAAAAAATAGTGTAAAATAATATAGCTATCGATTTCCATACTTGTCATCTGTCCCAAAATAAAATAAAAATATGCTTTTATGATAAATAGCAATAATTTTAAGTCAATTTAAAGCAATTATATAATTAGTATGTATACTATGTGTGTATACATACATAGACCACAGATTAGTAATAATAATTTTTTAAATATGCTACACAGGTATTTGATTTGGCTTCATTAAAAACAGGTAGTGTTCCCATATACATGACAATTTCGTGCGTTTATTGATGTTTGATATGTGTTAAATTGTATTGATTGCGCTACTGGTTCGTCTGAATGTAATTAATTAATTGAGAGAATTAATTTATAGTGAAGCGAATTGATTGAAAAATTGTTTGTAAAATGGGGGAGTTATTTCATGATAATTAAA
>JAYRBW010021940.1:0-12640 GCA_036023295.1 Invenusta paracnida
AGTAACTCTAAATATATAAAACAATAAAATGTTCATTCAATCTTTAATATTTATAATACAAATTAATTAAATACTGGGACCTATGCAAAAATCAGCATTTCAATTATTACTTTGTAATATACCAATATTGAATTTGTCTTATTTAATTTATTTTCTGGTTTTTGCCTTTTATTTTAACTTACAAGTTACAATTTCCTTTCCACAATTGTTTCGTTGTGATCTTACCTTAAACTAAAATGGCTGAAAATTATAACAATGTGTGTCCTATGTGTTTTCGGGAAGTGAGTCCTTGAATAAAGGTCATATACAATTGTAAAGTTGATTTAGAGAATTGTATTGTTTAACACTTATAATATTTTGTTTTAGAAATATTATTGATACTGTTTTAATCCTCTACCACAGCAGTGTAGATAGGTTTATTAATTTTAAAATATTTTCCTCATTTAATTTATATACAGTCTACTCTGGTTAATCGGAACTATTGCCCAATTGGAACATAAAATGAATCCCCGTTTTTTTCTCCTTTAGCTTAAATGTAAAAAAATATGGCTAATCTGAACTACTGGCTATGAATTGTGAACAGATTTTGTGGAACAGTCCCTATTCATATAATGTATTTTACATCGTCTAATATGAACAGAACATATTTTCTCCCCCTTTATATAATAAGGAGATATGTACATATTAATTGTAATACTATTATGTAGTATGTGATAGTGAGGGAAGCACAATATTTATTTACCTCTGCTATGCGTAGGATTATAAAGAGATATTATGTCAACATCATTAATACAGCTTTAATCGGAACATGCTGCATAGGTGCAACTACTAACATACAATAGCCTAAACTGATTTAAACTGAGTGGGTACATACTATAGTATTGTGTCATAATTGTGTGTAAGCGAGGATTTGTTACATAACATGTCTATACATTAGGTTATAGGCAGACACAATTTATTACATACATTTCTATAGCTTATAACCTGAACAGCTTCTGGTATGTATATAACCTACTTAAAATAGCATAAACAGTAACCGTTAAGTACCTATTTCCTCATTGTATGTGTGCAAGTTATTCATGTCTTTCTAATGAGTCTTAATGATGGTATAAAATTGGTATTTTATTTAAATTGTACTTAAACTAAAGCTTAAAATATGTTTTTTGGTATTTGCCAATTTTTATAAAGAATATTTCTTTCATATTATATATTGTATAAATAAGTTGGTAATATTAGGGTTTAGCATCCTTAAAAAAATTTAAAAAAATTTGTTTTAACAAAGTACCGGTATTTTCCAGTTTCTTAGCATGTGTTCAGAAGCAGTATCCAGTTTAATTAGAAGTATCACAAACCCTTTCTGAGAACATTGATTGATTATATGTTATATTTTATATTATTTGTTGGTTAATTATATGTTATATTATTTGTTGGTTGATAATGTTATATAATGATTTCTGAGAACGTCAAGTGATTATATATTATATATATAATATATTTTATATCTTATATTATTTGTTGGTTGATTATATGTTATAATTATTAAAAAAAAAAAAATTTAAGGATGCTAAACCGTAGGATCGCCAATAAGTTTACAATTTAAGAAATAAAACCATATTAATAATATGATTTTATTTCTTATATATTAAACTTATTTATACACTATTACTTCCTTCTGGATAAGTTTTATTCCCTTGAGGGCTTGAGGAGTTAACCTCAAGATGCATTTATGCATGGGTGATGTGGTTGCCTCCACGCAGTGCCCCTCTGGACATAGACTAAATGGCCACATTTTTATGTATAATTGTGATGTTCAAATAAACATTTCTGACTACATGTTTGTATTATTTCTTTGTTTAAGGGTGATATAATAATCAGCATTGTTACTGTTCATGTTGTTATCTTACTGGGTAGTTATAGCGAGTACTTATTTAAATGTACAAACACATATATAGAAATAATATAACATTAACAATAGTTTTATTTAATGCCCCCGTTAAATATGTGGCGACTTGTCACTATGGCGAGATGTCGGTATTGCGAGTTGATGCTGTGGCGACTTGTTGTGTTTCCGTTTATTTAGTGGAAGATTTTAACTAAATTTTTAAACAAATAATTTGGGACGCTAAAATACGAAATTGCTAGTATACTATTAAAGTATAATTTACAATTGGAAATTTATATACTAAGTAGTTATCCTATCAGCACAACAGATAAATGCTTATCGTTGTTTACTGAAGGATAGAAAATTTGGACAGTTTGCAAACCATCTAAACGGATAAAATATTAAATAATCATGCAAATAATATATATAGAATATAATAACGTAAAGCCCTACCTCAAAATATTTGAAATAAAATTGTAATTAATAATTAAATGGATTTAAACATATTTAATTATTTCCAAACAGCTGTTAGATCCAAATTAATTTGTTATATTTCTATGGTCTCGACGGATAGATGCTATAACAATATACATATTACAATAATACACTAAACGAAATAATTGAGACTAGTAGGTATTAATAATTGTGGTGTTGACAGATGCAAATCCTGTGGCCGGCAGTGCTGGTAATTCTGGTGGTGTTAGTAATAATATATACCAATAGGTATCTGCATGTCAGATCTCCTGATATGCTGTGGTAATATATAATAGTAATGGAACATGAGATCATTTTTACAGATTCCAATGTTGTTCTATCGGAATCGTTCATTTAAAAAGTCGGAATCATTCGGAGTTACTATAGAAATTAAGTAGGTCTGATACGGATCTGATTCTTGATACTCCGCTCCCCGTGTCCAAATCTAATTCCGAAAATAAATTTAAATTTTTGTATCACCGGAGGTTAACATAAATTTGAGTTTTAAAAACATAATTTGTATATATAATATTTAATGCCTTCATTTTTCTCTCTATAATGAATTTAATGACTTCGTTTATGTAATATGTTTACCGCTAAATAAAAAATTAGTCTACATAGATTAGCTTTAAAATATGTCTTTGATCGTCTTTGATACTCAATTTTAAATTAGATCGACAAAAGAATCGTTCATTCAGAAAGTTTAATAATTCCTGACTAAAAGAACGTTCCTAATGATTTGACCTTTGGAAATCGTTCAATGAGAATTGTTTTCATCAGCGTAAAAATTATTGCCTTGCGTCATTCCAGTAATATAAGAAGAATATGTGACCCTTAATTGCTCGGACAATGTTTGGGACAGGTTTCAACTGTCTGTTTTAATAAATTATCAAAACATGAAGGCGGTATAGTGGTTGAGGAACGTTGTGGTGGCCGTAGAGTTATTTCATCAATAAATCGCAACTATATCGCATGTTACGTTTGTGAAATTGCGGCAGGTTCCTGAAACTGAAGTGAGTCGTTTCATCAATAAATCGCAACTACATCGCATGTTGCGCTTGTGAAGTTGCGACAGGTTCCTGAAACTGAGTTGTTTAATCAATAAATCACAACGACATTGGGTGTTGCACTTGCATCACAAACGTAACACAACAGTGCGAATTTTGAATGCTGGATGAAACTGACCACAGAGCATATTAAATCTTGAGATGTTTATTGTACAGTAAAAATAAGTGTAATAAACTAGTTAGATATGTACAGGTTAAATTTCAACAAGACCTACCGGGTGTTCAGTAAAAAAAATAGGTAATTTCAGAAACAATGAAATGTTGTGTTGCATAATTGCATACAAAATAAGAACAAAAATATTTTACAATATGAATATCAATAATGTTCAAAATGAAAGCTATAAACTTCAACACATCGCCATAAACATTTGATCTGAGAGTTATGACAATCCCTCGTATACAAATTGTTTCTGAAAATATACACTGTTTCTCGAATGCTCTGTTTTTTTACTGAGCATTCTGTAGATCTTGTTGAAATTAACTTTTACTTAAATCTAACTAGTCTATTACTTACACGTTTATTTTATTTCATAGAGTTCACTACGGGAAATCCCGTAGTCCTCGTGTCGCAGACGTTATAGATCAGTTCTTGTACTATCCCCTAATCATTCAGTTCATTGGTGATCTTAATAATTTTTTATGATTTTGTCTAAAGCTATTTTAAATACAAGTCACAAAGATATTTTTATGCATAAAACGCACTATAAAAGACATATGTATACGAGAAAAGTCTTATTTTGTCTAAGAATGTCTAACTTTGTCTAACACTTTGAATATAATATATGCATATTTAATTTACATTAATGAAGACATAAATGTTGTCGCCATAATTTGTGGACTATAGTCCTTGTCACTTATTTGTTCTTGCAATTTTTTAAAATACATATATATAAAAATGTAACTAAACGTGCACTCAACTTGGAAATTGTGAAATATATTATTTAGAAATAAAAAAAGAACATAGCCGGATTAAACGAATACAGTGTACTAAGTACTATATATCATTTCTAGTATAAACTATTTATTAAATTTATTGTTATCTAAGGGATCAAGATGATATGATTACACAGTTATATTGCTAATAATTAAATTATAATTATATTGGTTGCAGTATTAGTATCGATATTTTTCATAGTATATCTAATATTTTGTACAATCATTTAACTATTTAAAAAATGTACTAATCATTTTTACGATTTACATATTATATGTATTATATATGCCTAAAATCAATTACAATATCCAAAAATTGTACAATTATTTTATGATGTATCCTTAACTTTAAAACAGGACAGCCTTTATATTTAAATAGCCTCCAAAATTCTAATAATATTTTCAGTTTTTGCCATATCATTCTTGTTTACTAATAATGAATCATTTAATGGATACCGTTTAACTTTTTAAATCCATCTAGATGACCAACAGGAAAACTTACTCATAAAATTTTGAAACTTAGTGTTGTAGAGATTTTTGCATAATTTCATTTGGTATAAGTTATGAGAACAAATGATGAGTTTGAACAACTCTAAACGCATTTTATTAAGGTAGTCTAATTTCGGAGGCTAATTTAAAATGATGTAATCTCAAAACGACAATTTGGATTATATAATTCATAAAAAAACCATTTAATTACTTATTTTTGTCATATTTTGTACTATTTGCCAGCATAAAAACAAGAAATATATAACAAAATAGTTGATTGCAATTTTCAGTCTATTTCTTCTTGTCTCTCTTACCCGAGCATCTTACTCGATGTGAGCTGACAGTCACCTCTCTAGAGATATAGTTTTTATCAAAACAAAATATTGAAAAGTTGACCGATCGTGCTGAAATTTGATTGTAAGTTTATCACCAGTATGGAGAACTTCCGCATGATATATTGGAAAGGGACAACAGCAGGCTATTGCGTTTATTTGCTTCCGTAACATTAACTGAAGTGGTGTGGCTGAAGTGACAATTGACTCACGTGGAGGGAATCGTTGAAATTGATCACTTTTTATTTAGTTATCTCAACATTTGATAATGTTTTGGGTTTTTTAATAAACACTTAAGAAAATAATTATGTAACCTTGATTCTTTATAGTTATACCTACATACATATATATATATATATATACTGAAGCTTTTTATTCTTTTTCAATATGAGGTTCATGTACTATTCAAATATACACTTTATACTTCTATTCAGATGGGAACATTGGCATAAAAGTATTTGTTGGAACATGTCTAGACACGTCACCGAGCAGCGTTATTAGTTTTATACAAAATACTTGTATTTTTCAGTTACCCTTCAAAGGAAGCTTTTCCTATTTTTTATGTATATATAAATATTTATACTACATTTTGTGAACTAGTAGTACATCATTGTGACCAGTATATTCGTATGTATTCTGGAATTATTTATTATACTTTAAATTTGAATGCCTGGCCTATATTTTAGTGAAACTATCCCATATTTAGTATGATAAAATCTGTTTTAATCATTTATATTTTATAAATGTATGAGTTCCACAATTACCCACAAAATCAATTTCGATATTTCCTGAGTAGCTTTACATATATTGTTAACTTTTCGGTCCTATTTTTGCATATTGTTATATATGCCATTTATGACATGGTTAAAAACACTATATAATATTAATTGACCAAGTGTCAACGACTTCTTGTAATAATTAAACATTTTAATGTATTTATTTGTAATAGATATGTGGTCAAAATACATGTTTTACTTAAATATTTATTAAATTAATAAATAAATACATTTACCATATAAAGTAGTATAATAATGACCAAATTTTTTTTTAATGACAATTATTTTGTACAGGCCATTTTTATATATTTGTATTGAACATAGTATATTACTTGATTATTGTCTTATAATTAATGGGGAGTGTTTTTTTTTACTATATTGCCATACAACATTTATTTCATAAGAATTCGTTAGGATATTCATTAAATATAACATTTAAGCTTCAATGAAATTTTAAAAGTTAGCTCGATTAGTTCGGCAATAAAAATGGGTGTTATTTAGTACGTGGGGTGTAAAATATCAATAACAGTGGCATTTCCACCAACAACGCAAGGTTTTTGCTTGCCAAATTAGCAGAATTTCTCTGGCGAAACCATCAGCGTTTCATCGATTCTTCACTTAGGATATATGTATATATATATAATGTTATATGTTTATGTAAAAGATCAAAATAATACATTTAACAGAGGATTATACTAGAGCCTATATAATATATATAATATATATATATTCTAATTATTGGAGATAATTTACAATTCTGGAATTTATGTATCCATTTTGTGCTTCAAAATAAACAGGCGTTAATGTAATATGGGATTGAATAATTGAATCTATAAATATGTTGTCACTTGAATATAAGTTGCTTTGAACACAATCGGAAGCATTGGAATATTAAATCTTGTCTAAAATATATAATAATTATTATATAGCAATATGGTTTTTGTGTTTCCAATATAGTATCATGATAAATATAAACTATACTTTAATTTGACGATAGCAAAATCCATACTTACTATGTAAAAAAAAATAATCCTTATGTATATTTTAGTAAAGTGTATAGATACACGTTTAAAGCAATATTTTTATACTCTTAAAAATGAATAAAGAACAAAAAATACCTGCTTGTATACGAATATTTTTGTTAATTCATGTCACAGTGATTCATTTGACAGTAATAATAACTGTAGGTACTCTTGATAGGAACATAATTGGTTGGTTATATAATCGTTCTCAGTTTTATACTAATATTAACACTATGTATTAATGTATTCTCTGTTGATGTAACACTGGGCTAAGAATTGGCAAACATATTCGGAAATGCATAAATTTTTTTGTTTCTAATTCAATTTTTTTAAATTTACCAACAGAGGAACTTATTTCTTAAACAATTTTATAATTGAAAAACATATATAAACATTTAATTTATGCAACCTTCAAATATTGTATATATAATAATGTGAGCAAAATATCAATAAAATATGCGTAAATATTTGTTTATGATAGTATACTGTATATCGTATATATATATATATATATCAATCAAGTGACTAATTTCAGAACTATTGCTTCAAGGAATTAGAAAATATTAATAAGTATTAATTTAAATCATGAATAAAATGTCACTATCTTTTTCTTATGAACACTGTCAATAAATGGGAATATGTATAAATTTGAGAATTCAACAAAAATAGATATAAAAACTCTTCTAAAAGAACGGAAGTAAAGTCCGGTTCAGAGAAACCAGTCTTACACTAACCAGAGTTGAATAGCTCGCGTGAATCACGGAATCTTCATATTTCCTGTTCGCTCCAGTAACACATGTAAACTTATTCATCTTCTTTTGAGTTTCCACTACAGTAAGCAAATTTAGACCTGCAAGGAAGCTTATTTGACAATATTACATCTAAATATGTCTGTAACTAATCACGAGATGAACGGGAAGCCCAAACACCAGTATATATATATGTATACGTCGCATGCAATGTTAATAATTGCTCTAGTCTTCTGTAGCAAAAAACTATATCCAGTAAGATATACAATGAGTAAATTTGGTTGATTTAAAAATGTAAAGAAGTGTTCATGTGTTTCGTAAACTTTTGGTTTGTGCAGAATTTATATCTATATCTTTCAATTTTAAATTATTTTACTTCATAAACTTTTTAAGTAGTAGTATAGAAGCCTTTCTGAACCATCACGTCCTTTGCCACCTCTTCTTTGAAATAAGTTGAACTGTTAATATAGCAGCTTAAAAATGCGCGTCATGCCATTGAAATAAATATTTAGCGCAACATACAAAAATTAAATGACACGGTAATATAGTCATTTAAAAAATAGTTTCTTAGAAATTTTTGACTTTATATCTAATTTGAACATTTTGATAATTTATATTAGTGCTTTATAATCGTATCTATCTATTGTATATAAATAGCATGTACAGCTTTATTTAATTTCTTTTTCAGTATCATTTTAGTGGCGCTTTTATTTAATTTGACTTTATTTAATTGTTTACAATCTTTACTCTCTACTATTTATTCTGCTATTTTCCAAATATAATATAAATAAATATGTAAATATAATATACACAGTAAATTTGTTAGTTAACACTATCCAAACGTTTGAAGGAGGCTCTTTAAGATGGTATTTGCACTGGCTTGTAAATGTTCAAATTGAGGAAGATGTACTTTGGGACTTTTCTCAAAATAAAGTCTTACAACTTTTAGCACTATATTCATTCTTGTAGACCCAAAGAGATGTCCCGGGGATACACCCTAAGAGCACACCCCTTTTGTCAAATATGACCAAAACATACTTTTTATTAGATAAAAATTAATAATTCTCTTAAAATTGACAAAATTCTGATTTGGGTACTAATTATTTGCATCTAAAAATTTATAAAATACAAACAATACGTTTTCTTGCAAGCTGAAAAACTAAATGTTTTAATTTAGTAAAATTTTAAGGTATATAAAAAAATTCCAAAGACTATCCTGAATTCCCTGAAAAATTCATATTCTTACTAATTTTTAATAAAACGAGTGTTCGCTGCGCTAGATCCAGCACTCCTTCGTGACCACGAGGGGCAGGTTGATCTCTCCAACAATTTCCTGTTCGGCCCTAGATGTTCGGAGGCATTCGTTGAACCAATATTCAAGAGTGTAAATCTTATTTTCCCATATAGTGCTGTTAAGTTGTATGTAAGGTTTATGATTGTGTTATATGCCCTGAATTTGCGACGGTGCCCACTGCGGAGCTGGGCTAATAGGGTGGTTTGCTTCCGGGACAAATTCTGTTGTCTATACTCGTTTGTTACTGTAAACCTTTCGAACCCGTTCGTGTGTGACTGGATAACTAAAGTAAATTAAAGTACACTTTTTTTTACCAATTATAAAATTTGAAATAGTAAAATTCTTCCTTTCTCCTAACTTTATATAACATATCTATTTCTTTATCAAAGAAAGGATGCTACATAGGATGCTACATAGGATGCTACTTATAAATTACACTTACTTTGCATTGTTGTTGCGCGTGTTCTTCTTAATACATTTAATTTATTTTGGTCTTTAGAAGTCATCCTGGTTTGCATGACTGTGATTTCTACGCAGATTTATAAAATTATTTATATTTTGTGTTTTTTGCTGTTATATAATATGATATAGGTACCTATTGTAGCACTGCACTCAATTATTTAACATTTTGAATCTACCTATTCGTGTCATTTATACGTCTAAGCGTTATTGTTATTATTATTATTATTATTATTATAAATATAACATATTTTATAAAATTATGGACATATTTATAGTAAGACATATAAAAATGAATTATACACTAAATCAACAAACAAAATATTTATATAAAACAAGTTATTTAAACATTTTCCGATAATTTTTTAAATTCTTCTCCAAGTTTATATATTAAATATTTAGAAAACTTTAAATTATGCACAAAAAATGACCTATATTCATCTCTTTTTTTATCTAAATTGTTTATACCTTGACTTTTCATCATCTCAGTATGATAAGTTCACTTATACTTGAACCATTTAATCTAAGACAATATCCATCTGTTATCTAAAAGTACACATTAAAGGATCGATCAAATATAAGTCGCTTAAAACGCGAAAACAAATAATTGAGTGCTTCTACATGAGTTATAATATCGTAGAACATGGCTAAATATACTGTTCTTTTCAATGTTTTTACCTTTTAATTGTACTTACAATATTTTGTGTACTTGGTTAAAAGCATTAATTTGTGTTAAAAAAATTTAGTGTTAAATATTAAAATTTTATAGTTAAATATCAAATGAATTCAGTGTATATTTTATTTTAATTAAAATAGAAATAGAAATTATTGAAACTCAATTCTTAAACAAAATGATGAAATTTCTATCTGAACTAATGGTTTGATGCAAACTACGAATTAAGATAGAGTGTTATTAAATTATAGACTTTTCAAGCTCAATCATCGGTACCTATATTATCTCAGAAGTCAAACAAAAAAAGAACTATTATTGCGCAAAAGACAAGAGAATTAGTAACTATATAGAAAGATAGCAAAAATGAAATACATTCCGTTGGTAAAAACATTCAACAAGGTATCAAAGATATGTATTTAACATCTTTATTTAATATATAAATTAGCTGTTATGACAATTGGTAGCTAATAGAAACGCATCTGTGACAGTCAATTAGGACTGTTCTAAGTTTATAACATTAATTTTAGTAAATTAAATTAAAATAAAATAAAGATACACTTATACATTATTGACATTATAGAATAAATTCATGAGGAACGGGAAAAGCTAAGAGATACTTTGACACATTCTGTTATAAAATCTTCAATTATATTTTTCAGACTAAAAACAAATAGCAAAAGTAATATGTGATTTCTTCATGAAGGTAAAGAGAAAATAACAAAATCTTGTGATTTTAACAAGAGAAGGTTATCAAGAGTAATTAGATTACATTTTTCAGAAGACATAATTGTAATGAAATTGTAATAGAATTTGAATGTGCATGCAAGCACAGATTTTGCCGATGGAGGTAGGTAGAGGGGGGGGGGGTAACTAAATTTAATAATGGATTGTTCAAATACATATACGCAAGAAAGTATTGTATGATGGAAATTTTCATGACAAGTATATGCATTATTTTTGCTTTTGAATTTGAATATGGTATAAACTAGAATGAATGTAAATTCAGAAACCTTTAAAAGTTATACTGAATGAAGCTAGTAAAATCAAAAATCTATTTGGCGTGAGAAATGAGGATTTGATTAGCGCTTTAAAGAAAGTGTTCAATCTCACCTCAATTTCCCGAAACGACAGCTAATCCAAAAAAGGTTTTCTAGTCTGATCTGCACTGAAGGACACATTAAACTTGCAGAACAGACGACGATCCCTTCTTATGTAAGAAGTTCATAGAGGGGAATAACTGCTCTCAATCGACAAACGCTCACTTTCCACTACGCCACTCCAGGATACTACACCACTACAAGAATCTACTCCGCTGTGTAGCCTTTCGAAAATGCAATGTTTTCTGAACCTCAATAAGTTCTACCCCATAGACACAAATAAAGTGAAAAAATCGGGAATTTAGTTGTAAAGCGCAACTTCAAGCTTGTCCAGACAGAATGCAACATAATCACCTCATAGCTAGCCTCCTCAATAGAAATGTTGGAATTTTCCTGTGAAACACTTCGAATTACTTCAGAATCTGAACCAACTAATGACTCTACCAGAAGTAAAACCTTCATGCTATCAAGAACATTAAGAAAAGAGACATTGGTCATACGTTTGTCAAATAAAAGCAAGAGACTGGCAACCATGATGAAGACAAACCGATATAAAGAAATAGTGAAGAAAGCGCTCAACTACAAAAAGAAGAAGGCTCGAATAGCACGGTCTCTTCACAGACAGCACAAATTCAAAGGATACAGTTGAGCAGTTAGCAAACAACCAAATCGTCCGCGTACTTCCGCTTATTACTCAACTGGAAAGTTTCCGACGAGCTATACCTAATGTACTGCCTAAGAACTAGAAAGAAAGTTGTAGCTCCGTTCCTGATTGTTGGGAGTTTTAGTATTAATAAGTTGTTTCTAAACTGTGCAAAGAAAACAGACAGAATAAAATTTATAAAACAATTGGAAACAACTATAAAGATAGATTAACAAAAGAAAGGGACATTATAAAAAGACAAATAAAGAAAACGGAGCACAAAAACTAGAGAAGAAAAGCTGGATCTGTGTATTTGGAGAAAAACTTTAAAGCATGCAAAAAACAATTTATTATTTTGTTTATATTTGTTAACTGTTTGGAATTTTCATTCAATTTTGTATTTAAATTTGTTTAAAATGTTAAACTAGAGTCCACATCTACATATATGTAGCTAAAATGCACTTGGAAAATAATCCTCAGTGTAGATTGCAGAACCTATGACGGTATGTTATGTGTGTGTATACAGATTAATGAGAGTTAAAGCATTGTTTGTACATTTAATAATAAGAATATTTCAATTTAACCCTATCTGAACCGGAGTTTTTTTCGCTTCCCAGAACCGGGGGGGAGGCTGATTCGCCCCCCCCCCCCTCCAAAATCACACTTCCCATAAGTATAACGTCCTATAAATTTGTATGGAAATAGACCAATATGTTATCTAAGTTTCTCATGAAAAAATTTTAATTTTTT
>JAYRBW010021951.1:0-12640 GCA_036023295.1 Invenusta paracnida
TCTGTAACCTTCCTATTTAAAATGTCACATTTTACAGGAAATAAAGCAATTTTATTATTATTATTATTATTATTATTTATGTTTCTTATTTTTTAGTTCAATGTGAAGATAATGACAGTTTTGAATGGAGCAATTAATGACAGCAGTTTTGAATGCGATTGGCCTCTTGAGGTAGCTTGATTATAGATTTTTTACATAAATGTGCATGCTATAATATACATTGAGTTAAAATTACTTTATTTACATAGTTTCGTGTTACTATTTTAGATAATGTTCTAATAAAACGTTTTGATTGACAGAAAATTGTCACATGTCTCTGTAAACAATCTATGCATAATTTATATTATTTAAAAATTTTGTTGTAAAATAAAATTTTGTGATAAGTGTTCAGTTATTTTAACTTCTACAATTTTTAATTCGCGCAAGTAATATCGCGCATCAGCATAGAAATGGTTTCCTGTGGATGTCAGTTTGTTGGGACACTTGGCCTCTTCAGACTAGAATTCAATTTTATGGATGCGCGTACATAAATGGATCGTTTCGATATTTCTTTTGCATTCTGTTACTATATTTACTTTTTATTTCTCTAAAATAACTCCAACAGAAAATGTATTTTGCGCTTGCATTATTCATGAAATTAAAACTTATATCAAAACGATTATCAAATTAAACACACATTTTCTGCATTAGCTGATTTCATCTGTTGAAGATAGTGTGAAAACCACGTTATATATCACTTGGACCATTCCCCATGCTATAAGTGAAATCATTTATTTCCTGGCACTGTCCAATATACATAGTAAAGTGGTTAGAGTTCTTACCGGTTGCGGAGGCTACGGACGAAACAGCTGTTTAGTTTTTTCTTCTACTAATTGACAATTATGAGGAAATCTACATATTTAAATGACCAAATAGAACAGCTAGAAATATTTACTGATAGCCATTGTCTTTGTCATATCCACCAGGCAGAACTACCACCGTTCCACCAAATCGAGCTGAAGGACAGGAGTCCTCTGCTGCTCCCCGCGCCCTCTCCGCCCTTGCCTGATGCTTCACCAGAGCCACTTATAGTCTGGTCCAAGTGGTCTCAGTGTTCGGCCACATGTGGGGAAGCCTGGAGACATCGACAGCGTCAGTGTTCCGATGGGGGCGTCCTCTGTCTGCAGCACCTCAGGAAAGACACGCTCGTGGAGAGTGAGCTGTGTCAAACCTCGGACTGTCAAGGTGAGGGGTCTTATGAGGGCACTGGGGGTAAAAGTATCTAACTATACTAAGCTGGAAGTCTGGGGCTTGACACAGATTCCGGTCAAGGTGAGGGGTCTTATGAGGGCGCTGGGGGTAAAAGTATCTAGCTACTAAGCTGGAAGTCTGGGGCTTAACACAGACTCCGGTCAAGGTTAATATCAGCGCTTATTGACATAAGCTAAACATATATAGTGAGTGATCCTCCACATTGAATGCACACTATACATGAAGTCAAAACATGTGTTTGTAACAATGTATACGAAAGATTAAGTTGTAATATTTGCCCTTGCAAATAGCTGTATACGATCCTGAATACAGAAATAAAAAAGGGTCTTATGGGTAAATGCTAGAGTTATACATTTACATATATTTATTGAAACAATTTTAAAATTACTTGTGATAAATTTGTGATAAATGTATAACTATTACTAAATTTTCCATTAAATGCTTATCTCCTTATGAAAAGTCTTTTTAAGATTTTTTATGATTTTTGTTAACTGTATACAATAATATTTAGTGAATATATTCATCATATATATACGCTGAGGAAACGTATATATTAAATTTAAATTAAACAAAATAAAATTGTTTACTGAAAACATATACTTCAATTCATCGATCCTTCATTCATTTTTTGTTGGAAGGTCGCATTATATGAAATATTTAAAATATAAATCGTTATTAAATTAATTATAGCATCATATAATTTTTCAAAAAAATTGCTTCTGTCATTTAGCAAACTTTAAAATATACAAATTCTTCAATAATGTCAAAATATATTATACAATCAGAAATCGATATATTTCAATATAAGTTCAATTTTCAAAACCAGCTCTGCATTTCACCATTTCAAAATATTTTAATCGCATCAACAATCGCATCACAATCAACAATCATCAATACCATAATATTGTCATAATAAGTCACACTTGATCAAATACAGTGCATGGACAACAACACCTATTTCGATATTATTATTAATATTAGATTGATAATTGTTAGTTAGTAGAAACTAACCAAACCGTCACAAAATATATTTTTATTTGATTATAAACTGTGGGTTTTTACTTCTTTATGAATAACTGTGAGATTCATGTTTTTACTACTCTATTTAACACCTATAACATCTCCTCCTTCCTCCCCTGAACAGAGGACTCCTGTCCACACCTCTGCCTCAACGGGGCCGACTGTCAGGCCGGTCGTTGCCTCTGTAGTCATGGATATACAGGGCCCACCTGTGCGAGTCCAGTGTGCAAGCGTCCCTGTCAGAATGGTGGCCTGTGTGTTCAGCCCAACATGTGCGCGTGTCCTCGGGGTTATGAAGGGCCCGACTGTCGCATGCGTGAGTGCCTAATGTCTGTCTACAATGGATACATTAAAGCTTGAAATAATAATGTACATCGCATATTAACAATCATTGTACTGTATATTAAATAATGTTCGGCAATTTAAAGTTAGTCTCCTGGCTAAATTTTAAAAGTCAAAATAAAACCAAGCCTTCTTCTCATTAGTTGAATACAGATGAAAATAAATATAATCGAGTTTAAGGATAATATAAATGGGATGCAGGTGTGATATAGATAGGTAGGTAATATATCTTATTGCTAGCTATATTTACTAATAATCTGATAATTGCATATATATGCTATCTTTAACCCATTTTTATTTATTATCGGTTGTATTCCAGTAATGCGTACAAAAATATATTTTTTATAATTTATGTTTTAAGCTATAATGACTTTTTACGTTAAAAATTCAAATATTAACTCTTTAAAAGTAATTGTGTCGTATTTAAAACTATAACATTTAAATTAATTTAAATTAATGTATTCGTATGTACATTAGGTTTGTGAATATCGAGATGAAACTTTTAGAACTCACTAGAAATAATATTTCATTACTTCATATATTCATTTTAACTCTTTAATCGATACTGTCATCTTACCTGTCTGATTTGTTTAAATATTTTAGCCTCATGTTAGTAAATATTTAGCATTTACATTTTTACTTTTGTGTTCCTTCTTCTGCTATTTGGGCATGGTCTATTGAAGGTCACTAATACTATGTTAAACACTTGGTATTATCTTTGGAACAAGAGTTTATACCTGTATGCTGTATGTATATCATAAGAGAAAGTAATGACCAGATGATAATCACTCTAAAATTGGAAATACAGTGTTTTCTATTTAAAAAAATTCGAATCATTAATTTCCCGCTTATTAAAGACGCACATTTAAAACAAAATATAAAATGGCGGCCGCCAAATTCTTTGATTTGTTCTATTTGTATTTTCAACTTCAATGTATCGCGCTTACCATCTGGTGTAATTTATTCCATTATCTGTCCTATATTATTTTGAGTATATAATTTTGAGGTTGATTGCAGTAGACGTAGGATAGCTATGTACTGTAATGTAATATATTTATCGATATATTTAAGGTAATTGTTGAATATTAATTATGGGAATCCAACTCTATTACTCTTAATTAAAAAGATTTCTATTTAAGCTTACTGTCTACATAACAACTAAATCTTTTAAACATCTATCTTACTTTGAATATACCGTACTTCAATTTATAGAGTATTAATATAGATAGAGTCTTAATTTTCCTTGATTACTGATTACAGTTTGATACTATACTATTTTCAAACCGTAAAGATTTAGTAACATATACTTTAATGCAGTATCTCTTAAAGAGTAAATGTGGTATAAAAGTTTCGGATCCAAATGTAGTTAATAAGATTTCACAGGTTATTGTGACGCATTAAAATGGTTTAAGTTTCGATATTTAATCGTAAAATTATAAAAGTAATACTACTAATGTTGAAATACAACGATTTTCTATCGACACAAAGTTACAAAGCGATGCATATGAAATGGATAAGAGTTAGAACTTAGTATAATCTTGTGCATTATTATCGATATATATCCTTTATTTGCATTTTTATGTGTATTGCGAAATTATTTTTATTTTTATTTGTATTTTATTTGTTTCTATTTTTATCTGTATTGTGATATTTAAATGCTTTATATTTTTAAACCAGTGTTTTCAAACTTAAAATATTCAAAGATAATCTTTAAAGGTAAATTTCTAAAAATATCGTAAATCGAGATATAACATATAATTGAATAAAATTATTCGGAAAACATACTTAAAATTTGTACATTTTAATATACGTAATTACCAAAATGTATGCACACTATTATACAATTATTTTATTTTATTAAAATTATTTTCCTTAAAAGAAATCTTTTTTTTATATTTCATCTTAAATATAAAATTACACTTTTACACAATTGTACACCTATTTTGTCTTGCTGAGCTTGAGTGTGTATATGTACAGCAAATTGGCTTGCTGTCTTCAATAAACTTTTGTGTTGATGAAATGGCGCCACTTGGATGAAAGACACTGTTCAGCTAACGCTGCTTCAAATAAAACTTTGTTTACAGAATGGCGTCGCAATACAACACTGAAAAGTAGAACTTATTGACTTTATGGCACCGTCAACATTGAGTTGTAGACACCCTGTAATTAAAGTGCAACAACGATTTCACTTTATTGACAAGGCCCGTTGGCTCCTCCTCCATGCACTCATATTGCGCCAAAGCTATACTTGAACAATGGAATTGTACTCAGATTTCAAATGATGTGTATATATAAATATAGTTCTTTTATTCTCTTCTTGTAAGAATATTGTAATTCATTTTTGCGAAATTTTCTTTTTACAGGAAAATTAGAATCAGCATATAAAAATCCATGTACAATCTAAAGTGGATTATATAGTTATAATGTCGGATTTCTTTCAAGAAAATCAAACCGAAGATCTTTTACGATTAACGAAAATGATAAATTCATATAAGCAATGATTAAACGCTATATACCTACCTATAACTCGTATTTTCAAATTTCTAAATGTTTCAACGAATTAAGAATAACTTATTGTTTCCCTTTAATACGTAAGATTTATTAAAGAGATAATATTTGCTTTAGTTTGAATATAAAAAACGATTATTTCAGTTTATTTTACATATTAATTGGAACTAATATTGATATTTCTAATCGATACTTCAGCAATCTGCGACAAAACCTGTCAGAATGGCGGTCAGTGTGTTGCTCCGGACAAATGCGCCTGTCCAGTTGGATTCCAAGGACGTCGTTGTCAACATGGTAAACAAGCCATTCCTCTGACATTCCAATCGACTATTGAATAAGAAATACATGCATGATCATATCGATCTTCATAAAATTAAAAAAAAGTTTGAATGAATCACAAAAATGCTGATCATAATTCATTAATTCTGAAATTTATATCGAAAGTGTGGTTCATTTTAAATTTTTGGAAAGAATTTATTCGGAACGTTTTATATTTTTGAACAACATTGAACAATATTGAATGTAACTTTGTAAATACTAACAATCAAGTTAAATTTCTAAAAATATCGTAAATTGAGATATAACATATAAATAAATAACTTTATCTGAAACAAATGCTACTGCTAATTGTTTACATTTTAGAGTATTGCACATATAAATATTATATAAGTATATATGCTACTAAATACTATACTACAATATAGGAAATTAATCATTTTAGGACACATACGAGAAATTCTTATAACTTTTGCATCATTGAAGTAAATATCAAAGTTTGGCAGTTTTAATTTGTGTATTTAAAAATAATTAAAATATTTCTGAATCTGGAAACGTTTTTCCTCCTAAAACTGTAGTCTAATACCTACAAGTGCAAAAATTAATTAATATATATGGTTATTGATTAGAATAGATTTTCTTTCTGTTTAAATTGTATATGTAGCGAGAACATTTAAATGATCATAAATATATTAAATCGATAGAATTATTTTTATTTAACAGTCCTCAGATAACTTGGAAATCAAATATTATGTAATATATTTCTTCCCATTTTATTTGTCTATGAAACCTCTTCAACATCCGCTTGCAGCAATCTGTGTCCCTCAATGCAAAAATGGAGGACAATGCGTCTTCCCCAATCTGTGCTCTTGTCTTCCAGGGACCAAAGGACAACAGTGTCAACAGTGTAAGTTACATACTACATAGTATATGTGTGTGTGCCCTTGTAGTGCACAAAATATACCAATATTAAGAAATATTTAATTAAAGGTTTGTTGAATATTGTACATTTTGTCATTCTGAATTATTGTTTATGATATATCGTACTGTTAAAAGCAGTATATATACATTTTGTTATTTTCTGCATACTTAATTTTTAAAATACATAATTATTTTTCTATTTATATAATTAAATATATGCATATTTTGCTATTCAAATTAAAAATAATTCCTATACTGTGTACATTATGTGTACTGTATTTCTATATATTTTGAAAATTTAGCATTATATCTATAGTTTTTGGAAATTTTCTATATTTATGCCCTATCATAGTATTTGAAATTAAGATGAAGTGGTACATATAGTAAGTAAAAAAATAATAGTATATAACAATAATAATTTATAATAATTTATTTTTCGACAATTCCATTGAAGCAATCAAAGTCGGAGGTACAAAATGAATGAAGCAAAATTATGAATTGAATAATGCGGTTTTTAATAATTTCTTAAAAGTGAACCAGTTTGTTTATGAGCAACATTGTGCAGACAGAGTGTTCCAGATGCGGAGAGCAATAATGATAGATAAAGGCACCAGCGGCGCCAAGTACACTTTGGGATTGGTTGGTGAAGGCCGGGTGCCTTGTATGACCTCAAACTGATGAATATTACTGCAGAGGCTGAGAACTGACTGCAGATATGAAGGTCCCGTGTTGTTGGGACACTTAAAAACGAAGCAGTAAATCTTGAAATCGATTCGTTTACGGATGGGGAGCCAGTTGAGCTCACGGGACGCAAATATATACATTTTTGTGAAATTCTTCGTGCATCAAAGTTAATTGTTCATTAACATCGCCTATAGTAGTCCACTTTTCAAACGCCTTAGTTGACGCGCCGATGCACGTTAACTGCTTTTGATTTTCATTTATTCAATTTTGATATAGTAATAACTGAAATTGTTTCATTAAAATTTATTATCTTGAGAGTTAAATTTGACCTTTTTAATTCTTAAAAACCACTCAAATAAATATTTCAAACATCTACAATGTACTATTGAATCGAAGATGTCTCCATATAATCTTCCAGTCGAGTGCTTTCCTCAGTGCATGAATGGCGGAAGATGTCTGGCGCCTGGAAAATGCCGCTGCCAATCTGGTTTCCATGGTAAATATTGTCAACATGGTGAGTGGTGGCTTATGAAGTGAGGGTTAATTGGATAAATAATGCCTGGTCTTATTTTATTTGTAAATGTCAGGTTTGGTAAACTCTCCAACATGTTAGTTATCGACGATTTTAATGCCATTTGAAAGGTATTGTGAATTATATAGAATATGTGATTTTTATATAATGCTGTTGTTGCAAACTATACAATTTAAAATATAATTAAGTTTATGTTAAAGTAAAGAAAGAAAATTGTTCGTCTATTCAAAGCATAAAGTGAAACAAATTATATAACATCCAAAAATGTACGTAATTATCGTTAATAAACGATATAACGAGTATCTATTATACATATACATATATCATGCTATACATACAATATCTATTGTGCAATTTGCAAAATTATCTGATTAAGGTTAAACCATATATAGAGTAATTAAACATTGAGGTTTGGCTATTATTGATTTCATATACAATGCTTTGTAAATTTTCCTCATTTGAAAATCGTTTTATTTTAATAAATGGATGTATGTAAATGGATCCTCCAAAAGTAATATTAGATATTTTGTTAAATGAATTTTAAGAGAAAATATCTATAATATACTATTATCGAGTTATTTTTACATACGTAAGTTGTCTGCAAAAAACAAATTATTGCTATTACCCTCTAAAACTGTTTCTTTACATAAACGATTCATTTGCTGTGAATTAAACAAAAAAATTGAAAAGTCTCCTAAAAGTAGTGTTAAAACTGTAAACAGAATCGATGAGAGTTGAAACACTATGTTTTATTACCTATCTCTTTATCTGTAGCTAAGGTTAAACGAATTTAGCTATATAAGAGGTTAAGGAAAAGTCAATAAATGCAAACCAATATAACTACCAATTTCTTCAATATTTAACAATTATCTACTTTTTTAAAGAGTATATTTCTTTAAGATAAAATATTTGGACAAAATCATTTGATATATGTATACATGCCTTCACTATCTGATGATTGCCAACAACTATTGTGTTCCACTGCAGTTCGCTGTTGGAAGTGTCAGAATGGTGGTCGCTGTACCAAGTCGGGGATCTGTCGCTGTCCAATGGGATTTTATGGAACTCAATGCGAAAATAAGTGAGACAACATTCCTCTAACATTAAAACTAAAATGATCTTTATATTTAAATTGATTATTTTTAGACTACTTTTTCTATAGTTGGAGTGTTTTCTGGCATAAGCCAGTTAATAAAAAAATACAAATGTTAATTTTATATTGTATAACATTTTGTATTATTCAAATTCTGAATATTATTACTCTACAGAAACAATAAAAAGCTATAGAATTATAAAATAAATTTTAAACCTATGCCCGTGTAAATGGTTTAGAATTATTATACAATAAAAATATGTATAAATTTACGTTTAATGTATGTTTATATATATATGCTAAAATACATCATATATAGTCCATCGCAACTTCTGTGAAAAGACATTTTGAATAAGAATGTTGTATTTCATTTGTTAATGCATTTTATCTGGATGTAAATCTCACACACATTATTACTTTCATTTATCATATTTTATCGGATAATAAGCGAATATTTTGGATTAAACAGGAAATAAGCTGCTTATATATGAGAATTGAAACTTTTTTAATTGTGCAATTAATTATTCATTGTATTTTAGCAACAATTCACGAAATTCCATTAATCGAAATAAATCTTGATTGCATAAGGTGTACAAGTTACTTATATCATAACACACCGTAACTATATATATATATACAAGGATTTAAATAACACTACAATCATGTTTCAATAATTTATTTGAAATGTATGTTGTTTACTTAATATATATTTTCCTTCCCTTGTTTAAGCAGTTTGCAAAGAAATACTCATCCCATAGTTTGCAAGCTGTGAAAGATTTCATTCATGTGTTTTAAACATTAGTATGATGGGTTATATTAAAGTGGTCAATACTGTGAATATATAATTTACGTAGTTCTCTGTATTACCTATTTGATTATTATCTCGAATTGGTTTAACACTTTTCACTTTCTGTACCTCAGTTTTTGTTGTATTTTATTTTTCATTACTATACTGACGATGACCTAGTAACATGGTCGAAACATGTCTTAATGCAACGTTATACCCAGAAAATGGTTTGCTTTTTCGACTTCTCAAGTATAATTCTACAACTATCAAATTACTTAGCCAGCAAGGGGTGTAATTACAATTCTTATTACATTATAAAAAACATCGTATACTATGTGTATATGATTCCAATTCTTATAACATTATTAAGAAAAAAATGTATGTACACATGATTCCAATTCTTATAACATTACTTAAAAATACAGTGTATGTACACATGATTCCAATTCCTATTACATTATGAAAAATACAGTGTATGCACAATATGGTTGTCTGCTTTACTTTTAATGTCTAGACGATATACCAAAAGTACAGGTAGCATAACGGAAATATGCAAACAAATAAGCTAACATTTTGCCTCAAGATTATTAAGAAATGTATATCTGGCTGCGAACAATGTTTTACTTTCATACTTAATAGGTTTATTACAATACATATTTCAAAACAAGTCTGTATACCTACACCTTTGTTTCCTCTAGATAACAAGCGCAGAGAATTTGAGGACATTAAATAAATCTTTCGCAGGAGTTATCGTGAATGAAGAAGATAAATGTGCATTATATATGGAACAAAATCTTTGTTTTTTAGTTTTAAAGAAGTGTTTGTATTCACCATGAAAACATACATGAAAAAATAATTCAATGAAACATTTTAGCTCTCAATTATATGCAAACAAAAATGGTTGAAAGTTGTTAATTTATCGCGACGGAATTTTATCTTTCAACGAAATTTTTGTTCTCTCCTTACTAGAAAGTTATCCCTTTCTGCTACAATATTAAGAATGCAAAACATATGGTGTTATATTTGAAATATTTAGCAGTTTAAATATATATTTAGTACAGATAGTAGTGGATATGCATTTCAATACTGTTCAAAAATAAATAAAAACTTTTTTAGTTTAGTACTTTTAGTACGTACGATGCAAACTCTATATACATTTGGTATTTCTAATATACTTTTAATATTTGTTAGGCAAAAAACATATAACTTATATAACCAGTTTATAAGATAGATAGATATTTCTAATGAGCAACAATTAGACTAAATATAAGCAATTATATTCAGTACCTATGAGGGCAACTCAGAGGAAATATAAATCTTAGAATGACAGGTTTTTTGTGGATTTAAGAATATAAAATAATATATTTTTGTGTACAAATAATTAAAAAAATAGATAATTTATAGACGCATATACATCTTATAGCATTCAAGTCTGTTAAAATAAAATATATATAGTAAATGAAAAAATGTTGATACTTTGATCGGAAATTGAATATTCTTTGAGTTCAACTATTCTTATAATTTATTTGCATACTTTTTGTATACTTTTTGCATAACTTTATTCTTTATTTTCTTTCGAAGGCCTAAGTAAAACTGTTGGGAGTTTTTGAATAAATTTAATATACTTTATTTTTTTGACGATTGGTGTATAAAAGAGTTTAGCATTCTTCGATATATTAATAAAAAAACCGAAAACCTTCACTGAGTGGTAAGGCAGGTATCTCA
The DNA here is from genome assembly GCA_036023295.1 of Invenusta paracnida. Taxonomy (NCBI): domain Eukaryota; kingdom Metazoa; phylum Platyhelminthes; order Proseriata; family Coelogynoporidae; genus Invenusta; species Invenusta paracnida. The sequence continues at coordinate 11,140 of JAYRBW010021951.1, forward strand.
AATAACTAATCAACAATTTGCTAACAACTCCACGAATTGATAATTGAGAGAGCACCATCCCTTTTGTTGTAACTCCGAAGAATCCGCGAATCGTATTCGGACGACTTGACCGATTTGAATAGGTAGAGTCGAGGATCTAGTGAGCTGGATTTGGTCGATGCATGTGGTCCGACACGTAAGACCGTCTGAAAGACGATTTCTGGTTCGGAGGGAGTCATAGCGAGAGAAGAAGGGACAAAGACAGCTGGGGTAAACTTGACTGAGAAACGGAAAAAGTAGGTCACGACAAAGTGGGTCATTGCCCCAGATGTTGGCAGCATTCGTGGGAGATCGAGTTGTCGCTTCTTCCAGCTGAGATCTGATTGGTGGATTTCAGATTTTTAAGGAATTACATAATGATTTTAAACAATTGTTTAAACGGATAATAGTTAATTATCGGATTAAAATGCAAATCGACATTATAAAACTTATAAATTACTATAATTTAAGAATTTTGCTATTCGTCGCATACCTAAAGGCCAGAATCGTGAGGATCCCGGTTCAATACTCTGCATGTCCCTGATGATCTTCATAAATAGCAAAACGTGACTGGCATTTGGATATACAGCGATTGACAAAATTCTTTAATTATAATTATTCATCCGTTCAAATATATATCAAAATAGACTTATGACACTAGAAGCTGCATGAATCAATATCAAAATGATATGAGGAAATAAATATATATATATAAATGTATTTATACTACTAGTTGCATTTTAGTAGTATGTGAGAATATGAAATATTCATTTAAACATATAAAATATATAAAATATACATCACATTTTTATTTTTAAACGTAGCTAAATATATTAATTTACGGATTTTAATATTTACAAATATAAATTGTCGGATAAAATATATATTTTTGTAACAATCACTTCAAACTGAGTTATAAGAGGCATGACGATAAATATGAGATATATGCTAAATATTGAACATTGTTATTGTTAGTTAATCTAATTGATCTGTTATATCTTCTTCTATTAGGTATACCTCAGATTAAATTCATATTCCTGCGTTGTTGTGGTTTTCTTACGCCATATTTATTCAGTTATATAAAACGAGAAAACACCCACATTTTATACAAAAATAGCTAATATGGTTTATTCAACATTAATTAAAAATAGTGATAAACATTTTAGAATATTATAAAAAGTATATAAATAAAATTATAATTTATATTTAACAATTTTTTTGTATCAAAAGTAAACATCATTCTATTGAATCAATGACTTTAATTCATAATACATTTTAAAACAAAATTAATCAAAATTAAAAAACATAAATACCAAAAAATGAAATAAAATATTATTCATACATAATATAATAAATGTATATAATTCAATATTACAGCCAAATTTATATAAAAATTTAACGCTTGTATTACATCATTCTATATTTAAATCTAATTTAATCCTACCTGTGGCATGTTTCAATGGAATCTCTGTGATGTCACACA
>JAYRBW010021962.1:0-12639 GCA_036023295.1 Invenusta paracnida
ATCGGATCGATCAACCATCAGCTCTACAGCCTCACATACAAGAAGAAAAGCCTATCCTTCTTTGAAGACAAGAGGACATGGATGGATATGAACTCATCTCTCCCTTATGGAAACTACCAACTCGGCCCTATTGAGAGACCAGCACGTAAGAGAGCCCTCATCCTTCCTCGAATCCTCGAACCATCTGCCAAGAAACCTTGTATTGACTAACTACCCGCCTCCCCTCTCTCTTTATATTATCTATGTAAAGCTTTATAGATCCCGCCTCCTCACTAACCATGTCTAGCTTTTTTGTTATATTTAAGTAATAAAGTATAAATGTTTTTTAAAAATGTCTTTTTATTTTATTATATATATATTTTTTTTTTACAAGGGAATATATATATATATAGCATATAAAGTTATAGTCAGCATTGGTAGGAAATATAAAAATATATATATTTTAGTAAGTATTTATAATAAACAAATAATGTTGTAATTTATTTAGTTTGTTATTTAATTTCAAAGTAATTATAGTTATATCTATAATCAAAATGATACAGTATAAAAAGATTATACACATATCTCTGATTGTATGTAAAGTAATTATATTTAGTAAACATTAAGTTGTGAATTTATCTTGGGAAATTTAGAGTTATGGAATATTTAAATAGTGTTAATTTTCAGTTGAGTTTATACTTTTATTCTTTATAATAGATAAATCATCTCCATGTCTCTCTAAATATTACAATGCATTTATAGGTATTATTTATATGGGGAATATCATTTAAATTTTACCTGTATAAAAAATAAATACTACTACGTAAGTAATTTTTTTTTCGTGTAATTACCAACAGCCGAAATACCGAAATACAAAAGATTCTAAAAAAAAATATTAATCGAAATATAAAGCTTGTTAAAAATTATATACAAAAGTGTAATGTACTTATGTGTAGAATTCGTAATAATATACTGCAATTTCTTAATATTTACTAAATATAATTACAACATTATTTGTTTATTAACTGTTTCTGTTCAACTTTCTCTTTTGATAATAATAATGAAGAATAGAAAGGCCTTATACAATTTTTAACAATAGAGTCAGCTGTTATTTTTGTGGCACATGTCCAATATTATGCTATATAACGCCACATTACTTATGGAATCATTTAGAAGTTTAGCATATCTTTAGAATACCGGTAGGGAACTGTTAGCGTACTTTTAGGAATCATTTAGGAGTTTAGCATATCTTTAGCATACAGTTAGGGAACTTTTAGCATACTTTTAGGAGTCATTTAGGAGTTTAGCGTATTTTTAGCATACCGGTAGGGAACTTTTAGTATACTTTTAGAAATTATATTCATAACATATTAACAAAAAAAAATAAGTCCAAAAACTGCAAAGTATTATTTAGCTCTATCAAAAAATATTTTAAATCAAATTTTGACGTTTAGCTATTGTTAGTGATTCATCTTGTTTGAGATAATTATGTAACAAAAAAGAAGTGATAATAAAGATACCTATTAAATAATTATAATTATCCAATTTTGTAACTTTTTAAAAGAATTAATTATATCAATCAAATTCCTACAATCGTATTAGTAATGCAGATAATACGTCTGTGTTTTTTATGCGTTGAAAAGGATGTAGATGGTAAGTTTGGTAAACTGAAAAGATCATTAAGGAAATGCTCAAATTCCTCATAATCACTGTCGGTGTATTGCATGGTTAGGAGAGACGAGTATGAAGCACGAGTGCGAAGCAAAGTAGAATGGCTAAAACAGGCGCGCGTATTCCTTTTATACTCTTCCTGTTCTGTCATTTGCTGGCCGTACTCGATCGTGATTGGTGAGGACCCACCCTCCCCCCCTGTCACGTTACTGGTTTCGTGGCACGCCTCCCCTACTACTGACGACATCTATGTATTTTATAGTTTTGTAGTTATATTGTTCACGTTGTTGTTTCTGACCTACAATTAAACTATTATTGTTCATAACTAGCTTCTTTTTTTTGTTTATGTGTTTTAAAATAAATGAACTTTCAGCTTCAGTTTATTGTCTTTGTTATTTTGACTATAAACGTAAATTGGTAATTATCTGCATATAAATCATACTAAGAACAAGAACAAGAACAAGAACATGATCATTGATAATGAGGGTTTAAACATAGTACCTACGATATGGATTAAATATTAATTATTGTATGAACATTTTGGGTAATTTTGATTTGGATATCTAAGTTACATTTTTACAATTTTGTATAAATACTTATATCGATTATTTCGTTTATTGAATCGCACATCTGTATTTTTATGGTATTACCATAATGCAGATCAGAATTGTTTCCATATTTAAATTATTATAGAGTATTATTTCAAACTACTTGTATTAAATAGAAATTCAGTTTTAGTACTTCGTGTGGATTTTGTCTCCAATATGAATTGTGCCAAGATTTCCAAACATTTTTGTCTGAAATATCTGAGCTTTATAAATTAAATTGGCTTATTACAAAATATGTTGTAATATTTTCCTGATTAGGTTATATTTTTGTAGTAATTTCTGGTGTAAAAACATAATCTAGCAATCAGTTAGGTCAATGGCAAGTGTGGCTTAGAAACCAAATTTCCAAAAACTTGGGAAAATTGTAACCGATATCAACAAGGAGCATTATTACATCTTTGTTTAATAAAGGTGAAACATATATTTGAAATCCAAGTCTTGCTAAAAGTGAATAACTAAGAAAATAATGAATTTGAAAAATATGTACGTATCTAAAATTAGTTGGTACTTCATCCTAAAGCAAAGAAAACGATTTTTTAAGACATATATTTAGAAAAATTACTTAGGAAGATTATGAATCAATAGGCCAGAGGAGTATTTTCCAAATAACTGTATTTATTATGCATATTATGTATCCAAACCAAAACGACAGCGTCGCATAAATGAAAGTCAAGAAACAAGCTCTTAGATAATGATATTTATGATATAAAGTACAACCATTAAAGAAATTGATATAAAAATGGCGTCAAGATTTAAATGTTACGACGCTTGCTGTTTAAAATGCATAAAGCTATTGATCAATAAGGAACATTATATATATTCTAAATAAACTGTAAAATTCATAAAAATATGACAAACAAAAATTCTGAAAAAAATTGTGGCAATGGTTTAAATTATAATATTTTGCTACTTAAAACAACTACTTTTGCATTCATGATAGGTTTAATTGTTTGTTTTTAAAGGTGCCATTGCCAAGAATTTTTTACGAATTTTTGTTGCCATATTCTTGTGAATTTTACAGCTTTGATATATATATTATGTTCCTTATTGATCTATATCTTCATGCATTTTAAACAGCAAGAATCTTAACAATTATATCTTGGCGCCATTTTTATATCAATTTCTTTAATGGTTGTACTTTAAATTATCAATATCAGTTTAGCTTTTTTGTTTGAGGAACTCGTTTCTTGGCTTTCATTTTTGTGACACTGTCGTTTTTGTTTAGATATCAAATTTTTTTTTTATATTTCTATATTAATACATATTTCAAATTGCAGAACAGTGGAAGGACAACTTCAAACAACCTACACCAAGATGAAATATAATTTCATGCATATAACGTAAATAATAATAATTTATATATTTATAAAATCCTGAAATAGTACAAAAAAAGATGAAAATTAAAAAAAAACGCCAAACGTCATTTCTGATCGGTGCAATTTAAATGCACAGAATAAAAATCTAATTTAAGGATTAATGTTGTCTAAAATTTGAACACACTTGGTCGATTGCTTTAATTCTGCGAAGTAGATTTGATGGATGATCATGTGGATTTAAATGTGGGATAAACCAATATGATTTTAGAAGGATATTTGGACTTTGGTCAAGCTGAATTTTGACCTTATTTTATCCACTTAATTCCACTATGGAAAAATTGTGTAATGATTATGGTAGCACATTATTACATCAAATGGAGAAATTTTAATTAACTCACTAGCATGCATAACACTATACTTAAGCATTGCTTTCTATAAATCAACATCTCCAATCTAATTAGAAATTGTAAATTTAAACAGATGATTAAATATTCCATATTTTACAATATGGAAACTCGTCTAGCAGAGATAACATATTGAAAGCGTTTATTTAAATTGCTTTATTTAAATTTATCATTAATTTGATGTTCATGTGATTCCTGCTCAATATGTAGTCCATATATGCAAGCTATGTATTATTTTCTGAAAATATAGAGATATAAACACCCCAATAAAAGACATTTCGTTGTCGAGTATAATTTTCTTAGTCTGGTAACCATTAGAGAAAAGACTTCTTGAACGTTGATATTGCAATTAGATTAAGAGCATAGACAATTATTTATATCACTTTGGAAATATACTATAAAATAAATAAATTATTTGCATGAATAACATGAAGAAAATAGTGTATTACATAAATTAAAATTAAATGTTAGTCAAATAACTTAGGTGCCATTAACCATTACAATAAGCAGTACTTAATGGGAACTTGACTTTCTACTTCCTTTTAAAAAGAATAATATCCAAATTTTATTTCAATTTTAGAATAATATTCAATTTTGAAAATATGCATCTTTCATTTGGTCGAACTTGAATCACGTTTACGGATATTTATATCATAGTTTAATATTAATTGCAAAAACAAATATACATAATAGAAACATGTTACTCTTTTATCTTTTAATTAAAATAAAAGCAGTTGGGAAGGAGAATTTTCAGATAATTCCCATACTCTAACATTGCTAAATTAAGCTCATGATGTTAAAAAGCCTGGGCATATAATTACAGTTTACTTGTCTAATAGCAAGGTAACAACATTTAATGCATTAATACCACACACACGACGCATCATCCAAATTAAATTTACACTAGAATTTTAAAATTTGCATGCTTCTAAATTATTATTTAAATGGTAACACCTAAATGGTCCCTAAAATTTCCATAAATGATTTATTAAATTAACGTTTACTATAAGTCCTCTAAAATGTCCTAAATGGCACATCAAATATAAATAATATTGACCATAAGTGGCCAGGCGCCACCGCATAGCAATTGTACAAATAACAAGTTATCCATAGAAACATAAATATTGTTATAATATGCAGGATGGCCCACGACTATAGTTGTAAACGCTTATATAAAACTGTAGAAGGAATGCCCTTCTATTCCCAAAAGAAGTGAATTTCTTTTTCTTCTTGATTAAATCAAAATTCATAAGTCTGCACGAGCTATGGTGTGGGTGGTGCATCAGTTGTCGTTGTTTCTGATATTGTAGTCAAGTGTTTTTGACTATCCGGATATTACTAGTTACTTTAGTTTAGGGCGCACAAAATATGCGTTTTAACTTTTTTGTCATTGCTCTTTTCTTGAAGTTAGTCAATCTGAAGAGTATGTGGCTATGTTTCATGAATCTATCAATAAGTTGGAACATGGATGTTACCCTTATAGATTCCGGAGACTAACTAAATAGCAAATAGTCTCCAAATATTTTGTGTTCTGCGGAGAATACATTTCAGGAAGTTCACCATAAAGAAATGGAAGAATTGTTTTTGGTGATTTTAACTTCCGCAAGAAAGGTTCTTACAAAATGATCTTTAAATATCCAATGCATTTCTTTAAGGTGAACTTTCTGAAATGCATTTAGCTCTGGTTCCGAAGTCTGAGTATACATATATTATCTTTAGTGTTTTTCTCAAGAGTACTTAATATAGAAATTAGATTTTTATGAAAATAACCACATTGGAATCTTCATTCAGGGCAGTCGCAATATTTATTCAAAATGGAGTACCTGCAAAAGTATATTAAAAATTTCACCAAAAAGTGTTTATATTGGGGATATATGTTACATAGAAAGAAGCAGGGAAAAATTTAGAATTTATACTACATAAAAGTTTTTTTAAATTATAAATATATTATTCTAAACTATTAATATACCTAGTAAGTTTTACTATTCAGTTTTCTATCATCTTGCTAGGTTTGTTTTAGCCTGAAGTAGGTGTAATTCTATTTCATCAGGTTAAATGTTGAATAAATGATCCTTTTCTATGGAAAATATCTAAATTATGTTTCTCGGTGTTCTTGTTACTTATTTAAAAAATTAAGTGAAGGCTTAAAACATTCAAGAAATAGTCTTATATATTTTTATGTATACATAAAATAAAATTAGCAATTAACTATTATACGAGTAATTCCAAACAAGTTATAACAAGTTATCCAAATATTAAACGCAGTGTATTTCTTTGTTGAGATTATTTTTGTCCGTGTGTCCCGCATACATGGAAATTAATTAATATATACAATATACAATATATATATTTAAGTAAAACAATAGTTATGGTCGAACATATGATAGATACATATAGCTTAATATATATCAAGCATTCCAGATTATTCTATGAAATTATACCACACCAAGCAATTATATAAAAGGCTCAATTTAGATGTAGGATATTTTCAAACTAGAAAAATTACAAACATTAAAAGAAATTAAGAGCTTTGAGAGGAAATATTTTGTGTTTAAGATTTCTATTATCATATTACTTTAACTTACTTATAAAGAACCAATTCTAATTACTTAATAATTACTGAATATAATAACCAAAAGCAACTAAAATAATACCACAAGTTTCTTCTTATCTGTAAAAATGTTAATTCCATGAATTTTCCTGGATTTTTATTTTCATAAGTTTTATGAATTTTTCAGTTAGGATATATTGTACCTATACATATTATTCTGCGTATGCATTTTTAATAACCAGCATTATAGCATATAATTATTGACGCCTTTGTTACATCAATTTTATCAATGGTCGAACTAAGTATCTTCAACATTATTCTACTCTATTATTAAAACTTATGATTCTGACAAGTTATTTATATGAAGTTATAACAACTTTTCCTACATTGCACTGCACACGTCTTGTGCAAGCAGTGGAATAAATATATATATGAAACGTATAAATATAATCTGCATATGCTCAAAAGCATAGGGAATTTATTCATTTTAAAAGTGTAATAATTTCACTATTTCGATCAGGTTTTCAATATTTCTGTTCAATTATATAATATCATGTCAATATTTCCAACATATTACTTAAAAACGTCGTGCGTGTTGTATAAAAGGTATTATTGTGTATACATTTATACGTACATTTTCGGGCTCACAAATGTATCAAAGCATCTCACAATTGTAGTACTACAATAGAGAAAGGCCACAATAGCGGGCTCGTAGACATACATACATAATAATTAATTTATAGCAAAATTCAACTCTTCATTAAAATTGGTCTATCATGCTAGCCTCTATAAGTGGTGTTATTAACTTAGTCGAAAGCTGTCCCGATTTGAGGCTAAAAATCGATTTATATATGCAGAATTGAATTCCTTTATACTTATGTGCACAAAGAGAAATACTTTCGTTAGTTGTAAATATTCAACTTTATCAATATATAAAATTGCTATGAAACATATATATATAAAGTTAACAATGACTGAAATCAGTGGCTAAAACAGGAAAATTGAAAACTAGAAATGTACATAATAAAAGTGTATAGCAATACAACGGTTCCAAATTCTATGATTCTGAAAGAAATTAAATTTCAAGAATCTAGATAAATTATTAAATGAGAAGCGTGCCGTGCTATGCATTTTTGAGTCTATTGTTGAATTTCAACTTATGTGCCCTGCTTCACATGCAATACATTCCACATGCTAACCATGTATTAAGAGCTTCTTGTCAGATAAGATTGGATAAACATTAATTACATTGAAACCTTAGCGACACCCCGAAGCATAGAAATAGTTTAAATATGTGGTTTATATTTATAATATATAATATTTTAATAGTATCTTATCTCTATGCTATGTACAAAGGCTACAAATATACAGAGTGGTCAAGAATTCTCTACGACTTTGGATCGATCAGGTGTCTTTTTGCTTTATTTTCATTTGTAATGATTAATGAAGTTTTTAAACATTTAATGAACGACAATGATGAAGGGTATGAAAAACTTGGGATATAGAAGTTGGAAAGCAACAAAAGTGCAATTCTTATCTCCCGAGGACTACGGGATGCGTGTTGCTTGCTGTCAGGAAATTTTGGCCAAATATGACAATGTTCGACGACGAGATCATATTTTTTCACCGATGAGTGTGCGGTGTATTCTGAAGGCAAAGGCTATAAGCACACTGGCATGTGGAGCAAGGTTAACCCACATTTTTACGAAAAAGTGAGACAAAATCCGCCAAAAGTGATGATCTGGGCGGCCATGTCTGCTCAACATCTGATAGAACCATTTTTCATTGATGGCAGTGTGACAGCGGATTTCTATATCCATATGCTACGAACTGAATTTATTCCTGCTTCAGAAGCGAAAGGTATTTTTCTGGCCTCCCATTTCCAGCACCGGCACACACTGCCATCGCAACAAGGCAGTTCCTGAATGCTAGCTTTCCGGATCGGTGGATTGGCAAGCATGGCCCTGTTCCATGGCCACCAGCGCAGCCCGGATCTGACCTCATGTGACAACGCGCTCTGGGAATGCTGAAAAAATTGTAGCAGCGAAAGCTCCAACAAAAGAGATACTAAAAAATGTTATTCGAGAAGCTTTCAGGGATTTCCTATTGACTGCATTAATGCCCATTGATAAACATGTTTGTGCTCATCAATATACATAACAAGTTCCGTTATAGAATCAGAATTCAAATGCGATTGTACATAATAAATGTAATAATAAAGTCGTATACAAAATTGACAGTAATTTTCCATTTCAGAAATTTTTTTTTCAAACTTCTAATTCCACATGCTGATATTTAAGTTTTACTGTGATATTATGTCATTTATATTATTAATATATAAATATAATATCTTACTGTAATATTATAATAATTAGAATATTTGAAAAATTAGAAGGCAATCCTTTTTCTTATTGGTTAACGATAATAGCTTATAGCTATCATGATACATGAACTATAATGGTTAGTCGGTATGATATGGGAGATTTCGTAGAAAAAGATAGTAGGTATCAATTTTTAAACTAAAAACAGTATAAAATGAAAAATAACTCATTAAGTAATTATACTTTATCTATATACCAAATAAAAAAATGTAGTTGGAATAATTATTTAAAAATCCATTTCATAGACTCCTAGATATTATTCTATAGATTTAAGATGTCAATGATGCACTTTAATGCTTTTTATATACCTAAACATGTTTCCTCCTTGCAACATATGTTCTTTATAAATAGTGGTACAATAGTATAGATTTGTTTTAATTGTATTCATGACGCAATATTATAATTCTAATTGTTTATAAGCTCATAATATAATTGTTTTTTTAAACAAATTATAAATATTTATCTACCAAATATAGAAGTGATTTATTATTAAATTATATTTATTAATATTCTAATATTATTCAATTTTTATTCACAATCGGCTCATGTCACATCACTACAATCTCGTTGTATAAATAATAGTGCACAATGCCGCTAGATGATACAACAGTATATTGTAACCATAGAAATAGATTGTCCGCCTCTCTTACGAAGCTAAAACAAATATCTATTTCTATAGAAAAGTGGCAGACGTTGATCGAAGGTAGTGTTTATGCGATAGTTCATAATAAATATTGTTATTGAATTATTTACTTAATTGATTTATTGAGCAATATGTATCATATTATGGCTTATTTTTTATTTACTTTTATTATGGTAATTCTTGTGACTAGGTTCATGACTTTGGTATTGTATTAAACTTTAGGGGGTAGCAATGTACTTGCAATTTGACATCAACGTATGAAAATAGAAGGCATGAATTATATATTAATAAATAAGAAAAACAATTTTGTCATAAAATATCTTGAAAAATAGCTTTTCTTATTTATTAATAATTCAATATAATTTATATTTTCATACGTTGATGTCAAATAGGTGGTATATTGATAAATATTAATATAATATAAATAGTACGTACATTATATAGATTGAGAAGAGCCATGGCCCACAGGGTAACTCGAAATATGAATTGATAATTTAGAAGCAGTTCGTTTGTATAGTCTGATAATTATAGTGTGTGTGTATTAAGTAATAATATCACTCAATAGTTGGTATCTCTTAAATACCTTTGAATGCGTTTATACAGTGTCATAATTATAGTTCAAACAATGGAATCAGAATAAACTGCATGCCCTCTATTTTCATATATTGCTGCCCTCTAATTTTTAAGTCTTAAAGTTTAACACAATAGTAGTATATTGTTAATAAAGTTTATAATTATTACAAATGTTGGACACAATTGATAGTTCTGTTATATTTTCTGGATATATTCTCAACTAATTTATTTTACTTTAGTATCTTGTCAAACTATTATTCAAATGACATGTATGCAAATACAATGAATTTTTCAAGAATATAAATTTGTTTTTATTTATGAAGTTCGGAAAATGTATGAAATCGACTTTTGGTCAATTTGTGTAATTCTGTTATCTTGATATTTTCTGTGTGCTGTCAATCTTCTATGTTACTAAGAGTCTATATACTTTTGTTTTGACATTATACGCTTGCACCAAATTAGCTCTTGAAAAAAGTTTGTGTTTATTGTTTTGGATTGGTAGGTTTATAAATATATTATATAACTATATACCTAATATTACTGAACTATCTATTATGCCTATTTCCAAACTTCACACGAACTTTAATGAACTTTACAAAGAATGTCTTCGTGTGGTATATCGCATGCATGCTTTTTTATTAGACAGTATTAAATGGAAATTGGAATGCTACAACAATGACCTGATATATATATATTTAACCGATATTCTGTTTGAAACTCTACGCAGTCACCCAACTGTTCCTTTAAAACTGAAATAATTTGTAGATGTTTTTCTAATCTAGAGAAAAATGTCAGGTAAAAGAAAGATTACATAAAAATAATAATTCAAACAAGCACTATATTTGGTACTACTTATGTTAAAAAATATATCAATGACGTCAAACACAAAGTTGATATTTTACTTTTTATTTGTTTGAAGAAAATAATTACTATAATATTTTGAATCCTATCTCTTCTAGTAATCGTTTTTCAAATCTGAAATCCTTCTCAAATATAATATGAATTAGTAAAATGTACCGACCAAGTTAACATAGGCGTGTGGTTCATTGTAGTCTGACATATTTTGGTCAATAAAGTCCAAAGAAAACATTACGACAATTTGTCATTAAATATATTTCTTAACGATTATAACAAAAGGTTATTCACATTTAACAAGTATATTATTGAATCACAAATCATCATAACATTTTCACATACTATAAAAGAAATAGAAGTGTTATTCTAAAGACTTTATATATGGGATTACAATTTTAGCCTGTAATAATATTAAGATAGACAAGAAAGGCAAGGGAACCATATAAATTGAAAAATTCGTGTATATAAAAATCCTAACATGTACATATGGTTAATATTGTAACACCAGCATTCCTATCACTATAGTCTGGATGGTAGACCGCCAGTTATGCAGACAACTTCCCCAGTCACATACTGACTGTCATCGGAGCACAGGTAAGCCACTGTGCCAGCGCAATCCTCAGCTTCACCAAGTCTGAAATGGTATTTGATTGAAACAGGTTGCCTCACAAATTAAAAACCAGAAGTAAAGATAGATACATAGAAAGATTTATACATATGTACTATTAATTATAGTTCCAAGAAGCTTAGGTCATGTTACAAGCAGATTATAAAAATGTACATAGAAATCCGTAAATATTTAACTATTTTTGAAAGATTTTTTAAAATTTGGATAACAAAAAATCCGTAAATCTTTTTCCTAATGAAAAGAAAAAATGTTTATACATTAACCAAAAAGTATGACCAAGATAAATGTCAGTAGTACAGCTACCATTATTAGCTATAGGGTTTTCAATGGTGTAGTGGTTAGCACATCCGTCCGACAAGAGAAAGACTAGGGTTCAATTCCCAAATTGAAGCCGAGTGAATAATTTTGTGTGACAATTTATCCATAGAGAGTATTTATCCACTGTGAGTATTATCAATATCATTAAAAAAAGTTCATTTATCGTGGCTAAAAATTTAAATGAATTGGTATCTTTCAAAAACTTTTCAGAAACATAGTTTGTACTTAATAATTTCGTCTAACGTACGTATTTGCCAAACATATTATCTAATATTTAAACGATTCTGTGTCATCAAAGTTATCGATTTTCTGGAGCTAAAAGTTTCTATATATTGTAAGATTCTCGTCACATTCCCCAATTAGCACCTGCCAAAGCAAATTATTTACGAAAGACTGTTCCTATTTTTCTTAAAATGAAAGAATTTTAGAGTTGTCTGTTACTTATAATACTGCTAAAGAACTATTTCATTATTAAAAATAGATAAAATTAGTAAAATTAGCAAAATATGCGCAATGTAGTGTATCAATTCTCAGAATTAACCACAACTAATTCACTATTATAAGAATATTAAACACAACTAATCCACTATTATAAGAATATTGACCACAACTAATTCACTATTATAAGAATATTGACCACAACTAATTCACTATTATAAGAATATTGACCGTAATGACATCTCAGAATTAACCACAACTAATTCACTATTAT
>JAYRBW010021973.1:0-12638 GCA_036023295.1 Invenusta paracnida
TTTCACAAATGTATCGTGTTTATTAAATACTAACAGTTAAATTGGACTTGCCATCGCCTTTTCACAAATGTATCGTGTTTATTAAATACTAACAGTTAAATTGGACTTGCCATCGCCTTTTCACAAATGTATCGTGATATATATTTTCCAGAATTATGGCATATGTTGAATATTTGAAATATCTAACCTCATTAACTCTTTTTTAATAATTTTATGCACATTCACCAATATAAGAGAATTACTGTTTTTTATAAAGATTAGAAATAGCAAATTTTATAAATCAATTTTGTGTCACATATTTACGTAGGTATAGTGTCTATTTTCAATGATATATTATTATAAGATTTTAAGATCTAGTATCCGAATAATAAATTATAACTAACTATTATATGCAAAGAGCACCATAAATTTAAAGATATCTTTTAAATATGTTCAACGAAATACAAACATATACAAAGATATTTGTAACGGTTTTTTTTATCACAATTAATTTTTAAACACTTCTCATCCTCTCTAATTCCCTGGCACTTCACTCATTCCAAGGCTGACACGTGAAGAACTACTAAAAACAAACTACTATTTTCGCCATATCTAGACAGGACAATATTCAGAATTGAAGAGACTCCTTTTTTTAGCTACATTGGTAAGAAAGCAAATATTTACGTAATGTCGCAATTTTTCTTAAACACTAATCCCTTGGTTACCATGACGGCAAGTATTTTTGAAAAGGGAGTGCAACCACGCAAAAGTGCATATTATTAAATGAATGCATTGCCAATGGCTACATATTAACTACGAAATATTTCCTACTTTAGGTTCTTACTTTTTACATATTTAAAACAGAATTACATTAGTAATCTCTTTTATGTAGATATGTAGAGAGATTTCTAGACATAATTTGTTTTGTGTATTTATAAATGTGCATATCGCATTATGCATTCAAACAGAGAATATTATACATATTCTTCAATATATTAATATAGGCTTTAGACAACTCCGATCCAATTTTGAATTAATTTATTTTTTCTTTATTTTGTAGTTTGTATTTTTCAGTATAATTCAGTAGTTTGCATTTGTCGAAATAATGTTGCACATAATTTTGGGGAATTCGAAGCACGCTATTATAACATTATTGTGAGAAGAGAGTTGAAATATTATTTTGTTTGCCAAATTTAAATATCCATTTTGATGATAGTTTTCTCTGGAGATATCCATGACTACTTCAATAATTTTATTTGATTTTTCTAGATATTATTCTAATGTAATATAATTAAATTCATTATTTCAAAACATAAAATAATATAACAAATAATTTAATATACGTAATAAATAAATACAACGTCAATATTTACGAAATCTAAGATATATATATTTTAAGAACACAGATAACTCAAAGTGAAACTTAAATAAAAAGTATATTTTGTATAATTAGACTATACTTAAATATTCCCATAGATTGGCAAGAGAAAAACGTTGGTATCCTTCATGATTTCTTAAAAGATTTTAATCATTAAACTCATCCTTATTTTTTAAATTGATTTAAACGTGTTTTTAATATAATCTAAATAAAACAGTTGCTTTTAGTATTTGAAACTCACATGTTCTAAAGGTAAGATTTTGTATCTAGGAATAAAAGGGAATTACTGACGAACTTTATATGTGTCTTTAGTACAAAAAGTTTCTATTGTCGATATTTTGCAACAATAGTTTATCTATACATATTTAGGTCTCGCCATCAAAACTCGCGCCTGCAGATTATAAACTTTGAAATGTTATAAATATTTGAATTTTGAATTTGGTTTAAATTTAATCATAGATTTTTCGTGTCTATGTTTCATAGCTGCGCTGTATTCTTGCTGTTCACTGCTGGTAGTTATTGATTTTTGTTTATCATAGCTGCAGTAGCTCCACCTAAGAAAGCGGATATATAGCGATGTGATGAGGAGAAACGGTTACAGCCCTACCGAAATTCGTCAACATATTATAACGGCTTATGGAGAGGCCACAATGAGTTTACGCGGAGTCCAAGAGATTGCAAAACAATTTAAGGATGGTCATGCGTCCGCACTTCAATAAAGACAGGGTCTGGTAGACCATTTACTTCATCAACAGAAGTCAATATCCAACAAGTAGGAGAGCTCGTAAATGAAAATATTGGTCTGAGTTGTTCTGAAATTGAAATAGAGAGACTGGAATTCCTGCGCGATCTGTTAGTCGAATCTTGACATTCCATTTGAAGAAAAAACATGTGCATGCCCGATGGCTTTCACATACATATTCTCTTGGATGTACACAAACAGAATCGCGTCACTAAATCTCTACTGCAATACTGCAAACCCTGCAAAGACCTTTGCATTTCCAAAAGATAGACGAAAAGTGGATTTACTGTCGGGACACACCACCATCCTTATATAATGCAGCACTTTTGGGTGGATAATACATCGGAGATCGACCAAAGCTTGCCCGTCGAACGATTTCAGACAAGAAGAATCTCATCATGATGACCTGTAACTTCCGTGGTAAGGCCTACTATGAATTTCTTGAAGCTGGCACAACTCTAGACCATGTGCGCTATATTCAATTTCTCAGCAACATGACTGCACACTATATGCGCCATTGAACGAACCTCTCGCAGCCGAGTAAATGCTTTTAATGCACGACAATGCTAGGCCACATAAGGCCAGAGCCGTTGAAGAGTGGTTCCAGCTCCAGGTAATCTCCCCAGTTCGTCAACCAACCCCTCTACTCCCCAGATTTTAACCTCATGGAAAGGTATGCGAGGACAAAACTTCAATGATATTGACGACATGCGAGGGACTGTTGATATAACTGCGTCACAACATTCACGTAGCGGCAATTTCTAAAGAATTGAATAAGTTGAAAGAGAAAAAACGACGAAAATAATTGAACTTCGTGGTGAATACATTTGAACTCTGTTTTAATCACTTATTCATCTGTATTGTATCTTTATTGTTTGCTTTATTTATAATACTCTATATTGACCAAGTTATGAGTTCTTTCAAATTTTCTATTTTCATGGGCGGGTTTTTATGGCGAGACCTTTTTATATATATCATAATTCGATCTATCATTTCGACTATAGTCTAAATAAAAAATACAAAACGATAACAAAGTAAACACAAAAGCTAAGTTGGTTTTTTAAGATAACGAGTGAAACACACTCGACACAGTGATAATTCAAATTAAAATTTTTTATGAATAATAAAATTTATTATGAAAATATATTCAAATATGAGAAAGCACGAAACTGAATTATCTTTGTTGATCCATGTGTGCACATATCGTGAGCGCTTCTTATTTAAAATAATTCTATTTAACATTTGATTACGCAATAGTTTGAATACGTAACAATCATTTAATCAATCGAAAGCTAGGCCATGCCAAATGACACAGCGATTTACAACAACCGAGGACCGAGGCTGTTATGTAAACAACTCATAATAAGAGAAATGCTAGGCGGAATGCTAGGCGGAATGTAGGCGAAATGCTACGTAGCCTTTCACGTGATATAATTTTACAATTAAAATTTTGACAAAATAAATGCAAAAAATATGTCATAAGTTATAGATTTTTTTACAAACTCCATTTAAAGTGATGTACGCAAAGGATATTCAAATTTTTCTTAGATCGCAGTTATTATATTATTTTTATCTACATCCAGTGACAATTGAACTATTACTATAATTATTATTTAATGGAGGAAAAACAATACAATTTTGTATCATTGTTTTTAATAGTGTAGTATTGAAATAATCCATAAAAGTATCACTTGTTTTAAATATTGATATTATTAAATAACAATCTCTGGCAAACTTTGGTTTAAACAAATATAATTTCAATTTGTACATATATTAGTCCATTTTCAAGAAACATTAACACTGTTTCTATTAAGAATCTCTCAAAATGAAAGGTGAATTGTTATTATACACAAACATTTCTCATTGTATCGTTCGTTACACGTGCACCAAATCCATGATTACTGTAACATAACCATGAAAACATTGGAGCTATTGTTTAGCTCCCACTGGTCTACCAATCGAGTGAGTCGGGCTCCTTGAGTGTGAGACGAGGGGAGTGCCCTGAGTAGAACTGACTGTACCAACGACGGTGTTGGGCGATTACGGTGTCTTGTTTGGACTTCACATAGACCGGCTTGTGCTGGTAGCACTTGTTGTTCCAAATCATGATGTCCCGTTCCACCTGGATGCATTCCAAAGTCGACGAGGGTCAAATAAAGTGTTACGAGTAATAGACAGACAGACTAATAAATGGTGCATAAAATCTTAATTTTATTTATAAAAAATAAATTACACTTTTACAAAAATCTTTAACTAAACTAAGCATACACTAAATGAAATATAACAATAAAAATAATATATCTAGAGTGAATTATGATCAAAATTACATTTATTCTTCCTAATATTTGTCTACTACTCATTAGTAGTAACAAATTGTAATGAAATAATTTATCCTTTAACGTCAGGATAATTTGCTTTCATATTGCATAGGTATATATTATTTTATTGATAAAAGCCAAATAATCTTATAAAACGCAATTAATTACTTTAATTAATTAATGTGTGCATATTTCACATTTACATAACTTATTGTCATCATTAAATAGTAAGTTATGAAAACTCACTTGGGCAGCTTCACCGAGCATCATCACCTTGGCGATAATATTGGGCGTCCACCAGTTGCAGTAGATGTTGTGGACTAAACGAAGAAGACAGGGCTCAATCGGCGTCACATTGTGATGGTACATGCTCTTGCCGAAGACTGACTCGTAGAACATGTAGACAACCGCTGGCCCAACCTTCAACAGAGATGTAGGAGTCGGAATTATAGCTGTTGCTTAGGATTTATCGATGATTTCATAAGGTTATCTAACTATCACCTGTCTAGGTTGAAAAACTAAACTAAATACATGTAAACAGACATTTCGTAAAATTCTCGTCAGTAACAGCTGCAAAATACAATCAGGTTAAAGACTTAAAACTCCGATTACATAATACAGATTGGATTTCAATACTGTGCTATAAGGAAGACTTGCTATGAGACAGTAGAAGTTAGCACACTTTTCTGAAATCAACGAAAACACAAAAACATGATAAAAATGTACAGCGCAGCGTTATAGTCGAATCTATTATGTAATATATGGAATTTGAGTTTAAACACTTTCTGTGTATATCCCATAATCTGTTCATGTGTTTGGCAGTTTTTACTGACAAAGATTATATAAAAGGTTTAATCGTATCTTTTTGGTTTACATTTTAACCAAGAAAGGGGATGTACACAAGAGACTATGTGTTTACTACTACGTATGGATCATACGTAACTCTGTTTTTATTAGTCAAATCAACAGAGCAAAACTTTACTCGTGTATTTTATCTGCTTAATTTGAGTGGATTTTACATATTATTTAATGCATATATGATTTTCACTTGTTAAATATGCTTATACATTTATAGTCTTTTAAGTAGTGAATTGTATTTATAATAAATAATTGAATTATACATTTTGGTATAGCAAAAGTTTTAAAGTATTTTGTATTATTAAAGATAATATATGTTATTTACAGTTTTTATCATTTAAATTAATATCAATTTGTGTATACTACTTATAGTAATTATAAACATTAATGTATCAATGCTAGAATATCATATTTTCCTAAAATATATTAATGTTATGTCTTGTATTCCTGCCAGATTATTGAACGAGCACAATCTGAAGACTCTAAATTAAATTAAATAAATATGTTTAATAACTATGTTATAATAATATTATGTATATTATTAAAAATTAACAATTTCATTATCGGCAAAGATTTTTGATAAAAATGAATGGCTATTATTTGTCATATCGCATTCAACGCTACATCAGTTGTGTGGAAAATATTATTTATTTAGAATTGTGGAAAGGTCAAAGAATTGTAAATTACTGTATAAAACCAAACATAACTTTGTTAGCTCATTTATATTTACATATATTCAATAAATAGTCGAACATGCTTTTGTATTTTATACGAACACCCTCCTTAAGGAAATACTATATCAAACTGAGCGTGTAAAATTAAAGCAAAAAATTAATGATAAATTCGTTTAGAAAAATAAAAATTTAAATGTGGAACATTTTTTATCTAAATAGTTATCAAGTAGATAACAAAAACAATTTGAATATTTATTTAAAAAATGGAGTGGAAGACCAATTATTAGCATACGTAGTAATAATTTAAACTGAATATTAAAATCAAATTTACCGTTAGTATCTAGTACTGTTCCACTAGTATTTATATCGGAATCGATATATTGTAACCGATCGATTGTACCAAACAAGGTCACTTTTTAAGGGGGGCTACCATAGAATTCTTTCTCGCCAATGACACTTTGGTGATATTGGTTCGAGGAGGATTTGAACCTGGGTCGTTAGCTTCATAAACTAATAGCTGTATACACCAAGACTAAGCTGTTTAAATCATACTTTTATAGCATTGATGAGAATAATAAAATAGTTACAAATTACTATGATTAGAATTGCATTTGAAACTTTTGACAATTTTATATGCCGGACTTGTAGCATACCACTCTAAATTGTTATGCAACAAATATTGTTATGCAACAAATGATATGTTAAACTACATACATACATTGCTCTACTTTATAACCTGCAAAGCCATAATATATACTCACCTGTCTAGCGGTTACATTGATGTTCATGAAGGGAAGCTTAAAACCGAACACAGTGTAGCTGTGTTTGAGTCTAAGCTCACCAATGTGCTTCTCCCCTCCTTCGGTCTCGAGAGCAACCCACTGAGCGTCCCATTCATGCTCAGTGAAGGACCAAAGACGTCGGAAAATATAGCGCAGATCAGTGCCGGCTAGAAGGGTGGCTTTGTGCACCTGGGGAAGGTGGGCCATGTCCGCTCCATTTTCGGGGATGTCCTAGTAAGGAGAGGAGAGGAGAGGAGAGGAGTTTAATTTTTTTAGACAAGTCAATAGTTTACTATAGGCTTAAACAAAGTAGAAAACTGTAATTAATTATCAAAATAATCTCATAAAGATTGATTGGAAATGTTGTAAATCGAGTTGAGAATTTCGCCCTTGATAATATTAGGTATTGTTCGGTTATTTTTAGCTATATTGAAGGCAATTTCTATAAGAACATTTGTTTTTAATAATTACTTTGAATGGAAATATGATATTTATGAAAAACATATAATTAATTGCTTTACAAATAGAAAAATCCCATTTAACGGTTGAGTTGATTTGTTTCACATAGAAAGGATATTTTATCGTTTAATTTACTTAAATAGAAAAATATTCTAATGTAGGACAAATATATGAAATACTTTGCTTGCAATTTAGAATATTAAGCAAAACAGTGGAAACATGTTGCAATTTCCAATAAATAATAGCTGTCTTAAAATTTATAAACTAAATATTTTTATAAAATCTTATCGAATCGACAACCTTCACGACACAATTAGTTCAGCTCTTCAAGATATAATTGTGGTTTTTAAATTTATAACTAATTGTTTTTTGTATAAAAACATTTAAGTAATTTAAAATTTGCTAAAATCCAGATAATAATGTATACTGTTAATGATATTATTCAATTAATTTCCGTGAAGCTTCATTCTAAAATATTATTTAAAATATACTTACACAAACATAATATGTACCAATGCTACATTAATTCTTGCAGCATTAAAATACCTTTATTACTATATACACACTATACTACAAGGTAAAAGGAAGTGAAATTAAATTAGGGAATAGTTGAAAAAAGGAAAAAGAGGTTCCCATAAAAGCTTTTCTAACTTCAATACAATATAATTATACGGAAAAATGGAACTCAAAGTATTCTAATTGACAAGACTCCTTTTAATATAGTCGGAGCATAATATGATGTCAGTATTTAAACCTGCGTCCTAGAACTTAACATTGTAGTATTAAATAATTTGAATACTATATACACAATATTACACTTGGTTGAATGCGTCCCCAGCATCCTTCATTAGTTACATACTATAGTTCATACATTCATTTCACAATGATTTGAGTATTGTCTCGTTGATTAGACTGTACACAGAACCATTTCTGCCACCAATCCACCATATTATAGTAGTAACAAAGTATTAAAAGCAAGTATTTCAGTATTCCGTTTAATATGTGTACCAACAGCTGTTATTTTAGAAACGGCTCCAGTCATTTGAACGAGAGAATAGAGAGAGAGAGAAAGAGAGAGAGAGAATGAGAACAAGATAAAACGCTTGTACTGAGTCGATTTCTATCTGTCTTCCACAAAAGCACTGGCTCCTTTATATATATATGCGCTCATGACGACAGAATCTGATTGACTATAACATACAACTAGAATGCACATATAAAACAATATAGATTGGACATGAAACAGTGTCACTCTTGCCGCAACTCACTGCTGGAAGACAAAATACCCATCGTGCCAGAACACAGTTCAACAGCCTAAATTCAAATTTAAATCCGGCGCGTCATGTCTCTCAAACCGGAAATAGCAGCAGCCCTCCACAAGGCTTTCGACACATTTGACAAGAAGAAGAGTGGACACATATCGATTTATTCGGCGGACTCGGTGCTGCGAATGGCCGGTTTTGCTCTATCCGACGCCGATTACGGACTTTTCCTGAAACGCCTCGACCCCGAAGACGGTGACACCCTCGAGTTCGATTCCCTCTGTCGTGTCGTGAAAGAGCTCGATCTCAACTTGACCGTCGATCGGTTCGACATCCGCGACGACTCCGAAGCCCTTCGAGAGGCCTTCTTCGTTCTCAGCTCCGAGTCGCAGGGGAAGTTTGTGTCTCGCGAAGCCCTCAAACGGGCGATGCTGTGTCTGGGCGAGAAGCTAACTGACGAGGAAGTCGAGGACATGATCGCCGAAGCGGACCAGGATCACGATGGACAGATCAGTTTCAGAGAGTTTGTTGCCATGATGAATGTCTTGGACGAATGAGAAAAAAGCAAACTAAACGGCTCTTTGGATTATCGATTTCATGTTGTTATATTGCGTGACTTATTATAATGTACAACTATAAACAAGTATATTATATTCCAAGGTGTGGTCAAATCTTGGTAGCTGATTGGATTATTTTATATTTACTGCATTTTAAAGTTGTAAACAGATATCTTTTTCGAATGAAATGATAATTTCAGTATTTAGCATGAAGGGAAACATAAATTATATCTCGAATTATAAATACGTTCCAGTAGAAACGAGATATCTGGGCTACGTTTACATCCATATAGAGTAAGACTGACTATTCTACATTACTACCAGTCTTATCTCCTTATTTGATTGGAACTATTTATTAATTCTAAATTTTACTTATATTACATTCAACCATTTTAAAGTGTTAAACAAAATCAAATCAGATATTTCCAAGAACATAATTCAGATATTTGATTGATCTTACAATGAAATATTTCTATAATACAGTTCTGTTTTAATTGTTCTCTAATCTCTTAGAGTTGCTGTAATCTGGTAATTATGATTCCAACTGAATTTTTGTTACAAACAGTTTTAATCCAACTCACACATTTGATATTCTGTAATATTTTGTAAATACATGGCTGTATTGTATTTAATTTTTATCAATACCTAAAATGCAATGTAAAGTTCAACTTCAGAAATCTTATTCATGACTTATTTGTTCATATTTTGTAAATATGTGGTAAATAATAAACATTTCATGTGAAAGTACTTTTAATGCATTCTATTTTCTTAAAATATTTTGTTCTTTATTATTTTTACAACAAAATATGTTTTCAATATCAGAGTTTGAGAATGATATTAATATCAATGATTGTTGTTGTTGTGACCTTCAATGGCAGAAAGGATGTACTGATGTATTTTGCAGAAAATTGATAGATCTACCACCGCAAAACAATAAATCACTAGAATAGATAACACATTCAATGTTGTTTTGCCACATAAAATAAACGATTGTATTCCGTGACTTATAAAATATTACATTTCAACAAAATATCTATTATGCACCGTTTTATAATATTTGGCAAATAGTACAAAAACAGACAATAAAATATTTATCAGATAAATAAAACCGTTGTCTAAAAAAGCATTTATACATATGTATATAATAGCAAATATAGGAACTTTTCGATATTAATGTATATAAAATAAAATAGAATCATTCATTCTATGGAAATTTTTACAAATATAAATAAACGTGTCATTAAAATTAGCAATGATTAACTTTCAAATAATTATGTATCGACAACTATAATTTATTTATTCAGAAGATATTATCATGCTTTACACCAACAATTTCGTAACTGGAATGGATTAAGTAAACTCCAAATGCAATACGAATTCCTTTATGGAGGAGCATTCCTACCTCCAGAACCGATGCAATCTGGTGCTCCGTTCGACCTCGATATGTCCACTCGCCGCGCGTGATCTCCTCGATCTCCGGTAGTGACCAGCTGGGTGGACGGCCCTCGGCGTCGAACCAGAGGTAGACCCAGCCGTTCACCTCGTGTGAGATGTAAGATTTGACTTTAGCTTGGTCAGGAACTTTTGGGGTAAAGGGAGAAGAGGC
Source organism: Invenusta paracnida (assembly GCA_036023295.1). Taxonomy (NCBI): domain Eukaryota; kingdom Metazoa; phylum Platyhelminthes; order Proseriata; family Coelogynoporidae; genus Invenusta; species Invenusta paracnida. The sequence continues at coordinate 10,616 of JAYRBW010021973.1, forward strand.
TCTTTGGGCAACTATAAAGCTATAATTAAGGTTTGTGGTCGCAGAGAGTACGGTCGATTTCAATGTTTCTAATACTTAGTTTAAAATATTTCAAGAATTATCTACAAAGTTGACTTGAATACTGTCTACAAAATATAGAATTTACAATTATCTGTAAGACTTATGTGTTCTTATTTCTACCTAAATTGAAAGAAAAGTAATGTGTGTATTGACTTCCACAAAATAAGACTCTGTCTGGACAAGTTGCCATCTTGTTTTATACAATTTTCATGTAAATAATGGTGAAATTGATGAAGTTTGAAATAATGAGTTATTTGATTAATGCGGAATAAAGCATATATGTATATATAAATTGATAACTTTAGCATCACTTGGATGATGACGCGAATGTTGATTAATATAATCTCCATTTAAAAGAATAATCATAGTGTCATGTCATCATAATTTTTTAAAATCTTATTACATTTCTAGAGAAATGTTGTACAAAATTATGAAAATTACAGAATATTAAATGGCATTGTCAAAACTTAGCTAAAGTTAGGCTTAACGAATTTATGTTTTTTGTCTATATTAGCAATTATATTTGTATAATTGCGCTACTTTTTGCAATTGAGCAATTTTTATGTCCAATAATATTATATAATAAATACGATATGCATAAAAAGCATAAAAACGCAAATTATTCCAAACGTGTCATGAAATCGGAATCTAAAATATATTTTAGCTAATGCAAAATCTTTACATTAATAAAATTCGGCAAAAAAAATATACAAATATCTACAAAATATATTGACAAAAAATTTCAAATTATTAACAAACGCTATCGATGATCAGTAAATATTTCTTTAGGCTACTAATTAAAATTCCCGTCGATACAATTCAATTGTCAATAGATTTTAATCTTTCAAATTAAGGTTCGCATATGATTTCTGCTACATACACACTTATTGACACATCCATAACCTCGTCTTACAAGAAGTCTCCAAAAACCAGAACAAAGACGGATTTTGTGAATGTCAAGACCAACTTTTGATTCAATTTCTGTTGTGAATTCCGGCGCAAATTGGTAAAATGTAACAAATATATAAATTATATTATTTATGTATCTCTGAGATTAAGATCGCTTCATGTAAAGGGATATTGTACATTCTTAAGAATTGTAAAAATCACAGTAAAGATTGTGCCTTTGTTATGAAATAAATTCGTAACGTCTTATAATCGCGGTTTAGGAAAGGTATTTATAAATATTTATTCTAACGCTCGGTCGTTCAATATTTCGCAAATATGGACAATTTATTGAAGCAAACACGAAGAGACCAATGAATTTTCTAAATAATATGACATAAAAAATAATGGAAATTCTTGTTACGCTAAATGAATTAAAATGAATTGTAAAACGTATTCATTGCTAATAAATGCTTTCCTGTAATCTGTGGCATTATTGATACACAGAAAAGTCATCCCCTAAGCCAAAAGAAGAAAACCACATGACAAGTTCTGTAGTTCGTCCTGACTGACATGTTTACTTAAAAATAATATTTCTTCCGCATACTTTATTTTCTACGACGTGCAGTTTCTCATAGACAATGTTGATTTTAATTTATGAGAAAATTAACATTAATATCAGAATCTTTCTTAACATGTTGTTTAAAATTATAATTGTGATTAGTTTATATTTCAGTAAGTATTCTAAATTGAACGAGCAATTTGTCCAAATCATAAAATACAGACATTTCGCATAATACTGTCAACGTCTGACATATTTTAAAGAAAAATATAGTGAAGGTGATCTAAAAGTAATCAACTGGTGAATTAATTGTATTCGATTTTGTATATTTAGTAATTACCAGTAATGTATACGTGATTAATTCAACGAAATGCCATTTTAGCAAAGACGTTTAAATATACTACCTAGACTAGATACGACAATAGAAAAAGAGACAAATTATATTATGTAATTCTTCGGTTGACATCTCAGCCAATCAAAATCGACTATAACTATGGAAATTTGGTAGGCAAAAGG
>JAYRBW010021984.1:0-12637 GCA_036023295.1 Invenusta paracnida
TCAACTATCCTATATTACCTACTACATAGTTCGCTTAGCTTTACTAGCTAACGACCTATTGCCATAGGTCTAGATTCAAGCAATTTCAAGTTAAATAAAGTTAAGGAGTTGTCTGATTCTGAATTGCACCAAATGTTAACCTTCCTATTCGTAATTAAAAAAGCAATAAACAGCCATGCTGTAAATGAGGGTGTAGTGATATTTTTAAAGTAACTGGAGATTGCCTCTGGCAACCTCTACCTATCTAACTCTTATTAGTAATACTAATATATGATAATATTGGGTTACTGGATCTGCATGTTGTAAATATATAAAGCCATATGTATAATGTATATAAATATTGTATATATGAAATGACAGCCATAAGATAGATTAGTTTTTTAATATGTAGCAGTATTCCTAGTTGAAATACTTATTAATAATGATCATTTAGCAATCTCGATAATTTCCATGTTAAGGTTAAATTATTTTTCTCTTAATTAATTTTTTCAAATTCCATCTATCAATATACTTTAAATACCTACTAAAATTAAAATGTACTATAAACATATATTAAAAACCATATATTACAGAATATAAAAAATATTACAAAGCCAAAGGATATTATGGCAATGGCATATCCAATATGTAGTGCCAAATATCTTCTCCTTATGAATGCATCTCCATAACAAATAACCACTCAATTAAAATGTTTAACTTTTTAAAGAACTTTATGAAAATATTATAGAAATACTTTTATTTGTGTATAATTTATTATATATAACAAATAGTAATAAATAATTATAGCCAAAGTTCATAGTTTTCTTAATTTTGTCAATTTTAATCTATTAAATTGTAACATTGATGGTCCAATTAAAAAAAATTAAGCACAAAAGTAATTTAATTCCAGAATCTTCAAGATTGCTAATCTTGCAACAAGTCAATTTAATTATTAAACTATAACATAAGTATAAATATTAATATTGCAATTCATTTAGAAAAAGAAATTCCTACATTTTGTAAATTTAGCTTTATTATAAAGTTTATACTAAAATATTGAAAAGTTAAAGAACACACTTTAGTGGCTTTTGGGTCATATTTTTGTTGGATCTCAAGATTTTGACAAATATGCAATAAAAATTGCCCCACACCTCCCTGCTCTCTCTCCAATTTCATCTACTCATAAGATTTAACTCTTCATCCGTGGACATACATTTTAGGGTTTGCGCCGTGGAGTAAGTCATATTGCCCCCTAGAAAGTCATACTTCCCAACATCTGATTCATTGGTATGAAATTTGGTACACTGATACCTAGTGATAACCTGTTGAGAAATTTTATTTTATTGATTATCGATTTTATGGTATGATTACGTCATGATGTCAACATTTTTTAAACATGAATGAGACTTCCTATAATTTTAAAATTTTTGGAAATGTTCAATTTTGATCTTAAATAAAATTTTCTAAAAAAATCGAAATTTTTTGTTAAGGTGAATTTTTTGAGATATCGATTTTTTTGATGACGTCATGTTTGAAATTGTGTGCATTTTCATTTTTCTAAACAAAATTATTATTTAATGTGTAAACTTTTCAGCTATAGTATAGGCTGTCCTGAAAAATAATCGGCAGTGAGAAAATTTGTTTGTTCAATATATAAATACTGTATTTCTCTGCATATAAGCCCTGTAAACCTAATATTTGCCACTCAAAGTGAAGGGGGGGCTTATACATTAGTCCGAATAAAAACAAAAAAATTAACATACATTACTTGACAGAAATTGAATTTAATTAGTTACTGAATAGATATGTATAGGTAGTCAAATCAAATATCTATCATATCATCACTGAAATCATCCATCCGGGCTTGGAGCTCTGTGAGCTGTGCTTAAAAATCTAATGTTTTTAAGTGGTTAAATATAATATACTTATAATATTTAATATTAGAAGATTTTGTATTATGGGGGGGGGGTGCTTATACGTGGGTCATTCAAAAATCAACATTTTGAGGCTCAAAGAAGGGGGGTGGCTTATACGCGGAGAAATACGGTAGGTATATTTACAATGAGAGGACAGTGTAACATATAGTGATATTTACAATGAGAGCTTACTCAGTAACAAGCAAATATTGTAACCTAGCTACACGAGTAACTTTGTCTGCTTCAGATAGTGTATGCGGAACCCATTTTGTGTGGAACCAAATGAGTTCTAGGTCATTCAACAAGATGTTGTGAACCATTGTCTTGGATAGTTCAAGTTCTTCAGCTATTTGTCTGACTGTTAGGCATGAATCTTCTTCAATAAGTTGCCTTACATTGTCTATATTGTCTTTACGAGGACCACTCTTAGGTCTCCCACTGCCTTCCATTCTTTTAAAGTTCTGCCGTGTTTCATCTTTGAAAGATTGTGCTATGGCTCTTATTTGCTGTACACTTAGGCATTCGGCAGGCCATGCTTCCTCCATAATATTATGGATCTCAGATGCATTAAAAGCACAGCGTCTTAGAGTGTCAATTAAAAAATATAATTGTCTTTAGTACACTCCATTTGAAAAATAATTTACTACTGAAAAATAATTTCTGTCTAAATGATTTATCATTTAAATTTGCTGTACTAATATCTCTAGTATAAAGTACATATAAATAATTTCTATGCCTTTCAAATAATCAATTCATCAATGCATTTATACACCTATATAAATATCAAAGAAATAAATTTTCTCACTGCCACTTGTTTTTTTTGGACAGACTATACTATTTCACGCCCGTATCTTGTATGTATAACACGGGTGCGTAGGGGTTTGGAGGTTAGAGGTGTTCTACTAACCCTCTGCGCTGGAAGTAGGGGGGTGCAACATATACTAAGGACTCTCTCAAAAACCAACTATATTAAAAAATATATACAACAATGATGCTATAGAAAAAGTATAGGGCAATATAACAATTCGTTAATTGGGATATTCTTTTTGAAAATTGGAGCTCCAACTTTTATTACACTCCTACGTCTGATCTGTTACACATAGCATCTGTAAATAAATTATGAAGTCATAAAAAATGATAGTCATAAATTCTATAAAAAATAGTATGTAACTTTTTTTCAGATATGTTATTAGTAAGAATTTACGTAATAAAATCATTTGATTTTTTTAAATGAGACAGAGGTCAACATTATTTTGTAAATGGAAATTTTTTGAAATTCTGAAATATATGATGGTCATAATTGCGTTTTATTGAAATTTACAACTTATTTGCAATAATGAAGCTAAGAATAAAAAATACAGTTATTTGCAAATATTTGTAACAGATAAAGAAACCTCATATATCTAATTATTGTTAAATTATTCAAAAGACAATAAAAAACAGTCATATTTTATTTTCATATAACAGTATAATGTGATACAAAACGTTTGTGTACATAAAAAGATAGGTATATGGGACCTTCATACTTCGATATAGGCTAATTTTACTATATAAAGATTATTACAAATCATAGTGTAAACGCACATTCATATCTAACTAACGACATACTATAATGGTAAAAAGGATGGAAACTTATTCCCGAATACCATAGTGTTCGCAATCTTATAAACAAACCTCTTAATGAGCACCGCGAAGAAGTAATAATCCTAACACCGCATGCAATCCAACAATGTCCATATCCTGCGTCCTATCATCTATATCCAAGTCATTCATTCTTCGCACTTCAGCCATCCTAATATTGGTATAAATAACAAACAGTCTAAGTAGCGAATTATCCAAAAATAAAAAATACAGTCTGCCTCTGTCATAGCTCTAGAAGCCCTAAAAGTAGTTTTGGGGGGGATGGATATTTTGAGCCTTTGGTTTAAAGTATTCATTCTTTCTTGAATATGGTCAAGACTGCAAATCAATATATATATATATAATAGCATGTAATAATATACTTACTAACTACAATTTTATCGTATTTATGAATATATAATACTTATAATAACTTACCAAACAGAGTAAGTAGAATAAGCAGCTTGACAAAAGCGAAAACATACATTATGGAAACTGAAAGTAATTAAAACAAAGTTTGGTTTTCCAACGCCATTGTGATTCTTAATTCTAACATTCGATTGTTTATTGTTCTATAGTGTACACTGAAGAATTAAATTTAAGCGCTGTATATTTTTTTTCAGACGATCAACTTTTGTATACTATGCTTTTTTACTATTTGTATCCCCATTTGTTGCATCAAATAATATATCTCAGGGGTGTGGTTAACAAATGTGAATGATAACGCTATTTTTATATAAACTGATACATCTGTTCAAGTACAATATTATATACTATTAATTTTGTAATGCATTTAGTAGTCATATATATAATAAGGCTACTACTGATATAAAAATTACCCTAACAATACACATTTGTTACTATTCAAAATAGGGATTTTATTGTGGCTAAAAGTGTTCATTTTGTATAAATTTCGACGCTCTCAAAGATAAAGTAATATATAATTCTATTTTATTTTTATTTTAAAGTTAGTTAAATTGACATGTTTTGGCTACTGGCAATACATTTCAGAGTAATATACCAAACCGTTCAATAGTAAAACGTTTTTAATTTATAAAAACATGACTATAACCCTCCATAGACGAAGGGTTAAAACTAAAAAATATATTTAATCTTTGAAAATTGTATTGTTATATACATTAAAATTTAGATATATTTACATTCCCATAAGTTTTATTGGCCAGCAAAAATTCTGTACTTTTTAGTTGTACAGCTACATTCAAGAGCTACTTCTGAAAATTGTTAAAATTGAAACAGAAGGTTTGTTATATTAAATATATTGTTAATAAATTCTTGTTTTATACAAACTGTCACAAATAAGATGTTAGCATTTACTATTTTCCCATACTTTCGCCTCACTTTCTGGCTTGGCTCTTGTGCCAGGATTTCCGTTTCGTGGCGGAGGTGTTAAATATCCGTAATTTGCGTATGCGTTGCGCAAGGCACTTGTTGAAAACGCTCTAAAGCCGATTCTGAAGCCTGCCTGGCAGGGGTTGAACCATTTATAAAGCTCTGCCAGATTGTAGATGCGGTTTTCGATTATTCTTTCCAATGTTTTGACTACGCAGGAGATGAGACTCACTGGGCGAAAAGAGCTCATTTCCTTAGGGGGTTTCCCTGCCTTCCCCGCCAGATTTGGCTGCTGCCCCCCGTGCTAAGGGATTCATTGAAAAGTTCTAGCAGCTCAGTCTTCCTTTGGTGGCGCAGTGCCTTGAGAAAGCTCGGCGGGATGTCATCGGGTCCAGCGGCACCACCTGCTCTGCTTTTTGAAATAGCTTGTTCCAGTTCTTTGATGGTGATGGGTGCTACTTTATCATCTACGTTAGACTTTTTCCTGAGGAAGGATTTGCACTCTATTCCTGAGTCTTTCTGCTTTGTTAAACTTCGACTTGCTGACGCTAGCATACTGTTTCATGAAAGCATTTTCCTTTCCCTGGTTGGACGTAATGGTTTTATCCTTGGAATCCAGTACTTCGTTGGGGCAGCCGCTGTCCGGGGTGCCCGATAGGGATTTGATGAGTTTCCAGATTTTTGAAGCATCAGAGCTGTGCTCGGTGTCCGTTAGGAAGTCTTTCCATTCTGCTTCTTTCTGTGTGGTTATCAGATCGTTCACTTCCTTGCATGCCTTAAGCCATTCGGCCCTGCTTTCGCTGATGTTTCTGCGGTAACGGTTTCTTTTCTTAATTGCCGTTTTAATAGCTAGCGTCACGTGCCGTTTACGGTCTGATGGTTTGCATTTGCCCACACATATTTTTGCTGCGTCTACAACAATTTTGTTGAATCTGGCAATTCTCTGATTGAGAGAGGTATTGGATTCTTTCTCAGTGTTAAGGAATGCTTCTTCCACTTTCTACGAGTAAATACCCCAGTCTACACCTTTGTTTTTCCACTTTGCAACCCCTGCTGGTGGAGGTTTGTTGGACCTGAAATTGCCTTTGACGGTAATGAGGATCGAGGCATGGTCAGAGCCCATATCTTCCATGACTGTCCAGTCGATGTTGTCAATGAGGCTGTTGTGACAGATAGTGACATCTGGGGAACTCAGACCCCCGGTGCCTCTGTTGATCCGAGTATGGGAACCGTCATTGGCACATGCCATTTCGTTGGTCATTACGGTTGTTGATCTATTCGGGGGGTTGTAAACATTGCAAATGGTAAGTCATCTTTGCTGGGATACTATAATTTTGACGTTTCGAGGCTTCCCGTGTTGGGGGTGCTACAGTTATTTATGAAAGTGGTGTTGTGTTTAATGTAGGAGATTAGACCTCCACCGATGCCCATGCGATCATGTCTAATAGCTGTATACCCCGGCATCCGGGGGGTGTTGTCTTTCCCGTTAAGCTTGGTTTCTTGGATAAGACAGATGTCAATGTCGTCCCTCTTAAGTCTGTCCTCAAGGTCATATACTTTATTACGGATGCCATCTGCGTTCCATTGCATAATGCGGATGTGGTCTTAAGCTCCTTGTTCTCGTCTGGCGGAGCGGTACTAGCGGCTTTGTTGAGGCATTCGCTGCATCTCCAGTTTTCTTTTTCTTGGGCATTGTTGGCTGTATGCCTAGTGAGTTTCGAGCATTTTTTATGAGAGTATTTGTGGCAGTTGTTACAATTCAGAGGAGCTAGGTTTTTGGCAATCGTTTTCTTGCAGTATTTGCAGTTTTTGGCGACGCCTGCCTATTCCTTGTTGGATTTCCCAATGTCTTCTGGTTTTCTACCAGTCACAGTGATAGTCTCGGTTTCTCTGCCCTGTGTGGTGTTGGTAAGACCGTGGCTCGCACAGTACCATCTAGGGGAGGGGCAGTATCTGGATATGCCACTACACTCAGGTTTCTTGTGGGAGATTGATTTGCAATTAGCGTCACTGCAGTGCAGGGCGTGCATTTTTTCTGATCTTGATTTTGCAAAAAGAACAAACTGGGCAAACAGGGCCAACGAAACCAACAGAAACAGGAATGTCAGACTTACTGGTGATCTTGGGCGCAGGCGCTTTGCGTCGATAGGCCTATGTTCCTGACAGAACCAGATGTTGAGAGGCCCGGCGTATCTAGAGACCTGGCTGCAAGTCGTTTGGCGATGACAGATCCTGATGCATTTGCTGGCTTCGCAGATGAAAGGAATGGCCCTGTTGCAGTATACTTCATTGCCGCAGCTTTCGCAGGGAGTCTTGGAAGGGCCCGGGTTACTTTCTACGTCTCCGGCCTTAAGTAGTTCCCGAGGGTCGAAGGTCGGTTGATCGTCCTCGGGTAGCAAAAACCCGTGTGAGATATTTGGACTGTCGGAGTGCCTGGCCGGAATTCCCTCCGAGGGAGGCGGTATCCATAGATGAAAGAATTTGTAGTTGAAACAGGGTCGCCTGCGATACGACTTCTTTCTTGGTGCTGCTGCGGTGATTACCCGGGGCAATGTGTCCGACCCGGTAGAGGTAGAGAGACTGCGGGCTAGAGGGTCAAACTTCACTTCGTCTTTTGAGACAGAGGTCTTAGTGCTCCAGCTGGCGGTGGAGTGGCTCGCTGAGAACAGCGTGGGCGGGAAACTGCTAATCTGTTCGGAATGCTAAGCTACTTTGTGGCGCTCAAGAATAACTCTCCCACCTCCCTGGAGATGGACAGAGTCAGGGCTGCCCTCAGTCGCGGAGTTGCCCTCAGTCGCCTAGAAGGACCACTGGTTCTCCAATGGGTGCCGAGTCACTGTGGCCTTATCGGCAATGAGTGGGCCGACTTGGCAGTGGCCAATGATCGGCTTCTGGCTCCTCGAGAAACACTGTCATGTACCAATATTATCCCCTACTGTTGCCCTGATGGCTTGAAAACTACACTCGCCGGCAGCCGCTTTACTCATGCTCCCGTAGAAGGCGAGGCCCTGGTTGTTGTAGACAGCCTAGCTAAAGTTCGTTGGGCTGGGCTGCAAGGATCTCATTGTCTCCGTGGATCACAAGCCTTTAGTTAAACTCTTTAGCGACCGACGGCTGGAGAACACCACAACCCACGACTCGCCAATGTAAAGGAAAAGACGTTGCAATATCGCTTCAGAATGATGCACATCTCTGGGAAACAACATTGTGCACCTGATTCTATGTCTCGGCACTCAATTGGACCACCACCCTTTGAGAGACTCCGCTTAGAGGATGACATATCTCACTTCTCGGACGATGCCACGCCTTCCATACGCGGACTTTCCTTGCTACACTTGTGGACAAATGATAGTAACATCGACACAGATGCTCCAATTTCAATAGCTGCCATCCGCACACTCGACTCCATACAACCAGTTAGTTACCTGAGGGTCCAAGAGGAATCCGCAAGTGACCCACAAATTCTGGAATTTCTGAACGCCATTGAGGAGGGCCTTCCTGAATATCGCAAACATTTTTCGGAATCTATTATGGAGTTTTATCCTTTTCGCAAACACCTTTCCTCAATTGATGGTATAGCTATCTACAAGGGTAGGATTGTCATCCCACCAAAACTGCGAGACCTAGTCCTAAAGAACCACCATGCGGCCCATCAAGGAGTCACAGCCATTACAGCCCGTGTCAGCAGCTCCATTTTTTGGCCAGAAATCACTCCTCAAATTTACGCATTACGCAATCATTGCTCCCATTGCAACAGGATGGCTCCATCGCAACCCAACGCTCGACCTACTCTGTTACTAGAGCCAGCATATCCATTTCAGCCTATCTGCTCTGACTTTTTCCATTACAAAGGAAAATCTTACCTGGTAACCGTCGATCGCTATTTCAACTGGCCAATAATCCATCAGACCTCCGGTGGGGCACAAGGCCTGATCACGTGCCTTTGATCAAATTTTGCTGCATTTGGTATTCCCGACGAGTTATCTTCTGATGGTGGGCCAGAATTCTCTGCATACGACACCAAGGAGTTCTTTCTTCGCTGGAGCGTCTAATCTACTGCCTTTTCACACAGCAACTGTCGTGTTGAACTAGCAGTGAAAACTTCCAAGCGCATGATCGTCGCCAAAACAGGACATAACGGTGAACTGGACACTGACAAATTCCAATGTGCTGTTTTACAGTACCGAAATACATCGGATCAAGACACAAAGTTATCACCTGCTATGATTATCTTCCAAAGAGATATTAAAGACCTCATCCCTATTCTCCCCGGTCGATACAAGCCGTCTGATAGCTGTATGGACACACGTGACCACCGTGAACTTGGCCTTCGACTTCGCCATGCACGTGAACTGGAAACCCTCTCAGCACACACAAGCCCGCAATTGCGCATTGGCAACCACGTTTGGATACAGAACCAAACAGGCACAGAACATCGCAAGTGGGATCGCACCGGCATCGTGATAGAGGTATGTCAATTTGATCAATACATCATTAAAGTTAACGGTTCTGGTAGGGTCACTCTACGCAACCGGAAGTTTCTGTGACGTTTTGAGCCATTCAATACCTTAAAGAACTCACCCAATACTTACACCCTCAAGTCCCAGACAATGGTACACCTCCCCACACCTCCGGCGATGGTTTAACCTTTGCCACCTCGCGTCGCACCACTGTTCCAGACAAAGACCAACACATTGTCACTGCCACACCTCTTTCACCAATGCCTGCTGTAGCACCCATCTGTGCTCAATAACCGGAATCAATCAGCACCACCCATGACTATGTACCGACAAAGGAGGACCACTAAGTTACCGGCTCGGCACGACCTTGATGTATTCCAGCTCTAACAAATAAACTTACGTTATCTTTTGTGGGGGAAGGGATAAACAATATTAATATGTTGGTTTATTATTTTATTTCATTGTTATGTTAATCAGTATATGTACCAATAAGTTACGTTATATTTTGTGGGGGAAGAGAGACAAACAATATTATGTTGATTCATTATATGCCATTATTATGTTAATCCATATATATACATTTCCTGTAACCTATTTTCTCTCTTTTGTCTATTGCAGTTGTTCGTTCATCATTGTTGAATATACTCCCTTATTAACAATCGATACAGTCTTGTTTAATTTTGGCTACAGCAGACGTGAGTAATATTATTCTTTGGTACGTATGAGATTGTCATATATATACTAACCAAATATTAATGTAAATTCGTTTAAATTAAATTGAGGATTGATAGTTATAATCAGTGATTTGATAATTTGATAATTAATATACGATCCTAATAATTATCATAATTGTTTTCACTGCCTTATTATTGATAAAGAAATTATTGTTAAATAATAGAGTTTACTGTTATAATAATTTGATAACAAAAGTATCTAGCTCTTCCATATATTTTATAAAAAACAAACAGAAATATACAGATATGTTTAAAACTTAAAATTACACTAATTATATCAATAACTTTTAATGTGTTTATTTAGTCAAAATTAAATAAGAGAAAACAACTACTAAGTCTAAATAAGCATAAATATACGATACCAGCACTAGAACTGAACACCCCGGGTAAACTGACGTCATCACTTTTGATAGGCATTTGGATTTCATCCATTTTCCACGTAAAAATGGGTGATTTTGATTCGTTGCAAAATCCAATGGAAAAGGCTGTAGTATAACCCTTCACACCACCACCTCTCTGTGAACAAACGATTAATATTTGAGATAATGATAATTAAATATTTTGACAAATTTTAATCTCTGAATTTCTTAAAATGAATAACGGTCACGAAGAGGTCATTAATTGGCTGCTTTAGAAACAATACGGACTGAGTGAGTACCTATATATATAACACCTGTACCTAGTATTTTATCTTGATTATAATAAATATTCAGTATTAGATATATTTATGTTATATTAGCAATTATCAATGTCTTATGGTATGCCTATTTCATGATTGACAATGCTCAGTATATTATGGAAACCAAAAATAAAAATTAATTAACGTAAATTATTTAATAATTACGAAGCATGAAGTAGTTTATACTTTAATGTTATCAGATATAAGCTTTCAAAATAATTGAAAACTATAATTCTATACAATATTTTGTGTATTATATATTAAGATTGTTTATCTAGGGGGTAAACCATATTTTACATAATGCGATAATTAATTAGCCTTTTATTACTCACCTACCATTTATTAATACAAAATAATGCAATATATATTTAATTAGATATATAGCGTTATATACGATTAAATAGCCAAACCACCGCAGATATAACAAAAAACTGAACAACTCACCCACTCCTAATGATTATGTATGTAATATATGGATCACCCATAAAAAAAGTATTATTACATTTTTAAATATAATTATACAATAAATACACATACCTAATCCATAAGAAAATTAAGAAATTAAAATGCAACCAAATGAAAATGGTCCTGCCCCATAATAAGCTATATTGTTAGGCTTGGAGATTGTCTTCGTATGTCCATTAGTTTAATGATATGAATCTAGTTTGTCGATTTTTTTAATGTGAGTTTCCAGTCACGATATTCTTTTAATTATCCATCAAGCATAATAATTATGCTTGATGGGTAACAGATTTATGCAAGGTTATGATCTTTAATTATTAAAGATCATAACCTTGCATAAATCTGTTAAATGCTCTAAACTATGTATATATACTACCGCATTATTTTTCAAAAGTTTTTTTAGACTAGAAATGTTTCATTATTAAAGCGTATAAAGAATATAAATTGCACCTGTTATATTTAATATGATTTTAATTTACTTTATTTGATTTAATTTTTAAAGGCTCATTGCTTTTTTTATTTGAATAACCCATTTCTAATTTTCCTGTCAAACAATACAAATTTGATTTCAAAATAAGGTAATATATTGAATTATGCTCAATTTTAATAAATTTATATATTTAATAATTTACTTAACACACAGGCAATACTTTATTTTTTTTATATAATAATATTAACAGTCCTATAATGGTTAGGAAAATATATAATATTGCGTACAATAATACAAAATACCTGCGATTCACTGAATCATTTTTAAAATTAACGTAATTTAAAAAATGATAAATATTTTCTCTTAATATATATAATAGATATATAATATACATTACGGAAATGTCGAATTTTTCAAATCATGTAAATGGACTATTTTTTATTTGTTTGCACAATCATTCAATGCTTAAATTAAAAATTGAAAAATTCCTCTATATTTTTTAATACATTCTATAATTGTGATGTACATAATTCTGTTTTTAATTATTTATCCATTTTTATTTTTATTTTAAGGAAGTACAGTTTTGCGCATTGTTTCCAATCGATTTGGCATTCCTTATACAACATTATTTTACAGCAATATCTTTTTAAATGTCAGTGTGTATATTTTACAAATTATATATTATTACAATATAATAATTATATATAGTTAAATTGCATGATTGTAATTAATTACTGGTTCGCTTTTTCTCATTTTGTTGCAGTTCTTTTGATGATGAAAGCGGCAAATATACTGAATTCTAGAAGATATAACGAGAGATCTAGGATGCATCGCTTGACTGGTTTAAATGTCAGTCAAGTATTTCCATCCTAGATGAGATATGCAGTTGTTTGACTATATAATAAGATGTAAGGGTTGTTAAAATTAGTTTCAAATATTGAGATATGCGTTATTATGTGATTATAACAGTAGTAGAAAAGGTGGACCGCGTTCCCCGGGGGGGGGGG